>CM017558.1:20734093-20952555 GCA_007844125.1 Sinonovacula constricta
ACAATTGTGTTGACAATATTACCAAAGCATGTTTGCCGCAAATATTTCTACAGCTTTGAAGTGACAAGTTGATTAGGACATAACGCAATATGCAGGGACTTAATATATTACTTTATATTAGTTTACATCTTGAATAAGTTAGGAAAAAGATGCATACATATTTGCTTTAAAGGAACATGAATTCTTTGGATGATTTACAAGTGTATATTTTAATGCCTATATACCAACATCTTGTTCTCTGTACATATTTGCATAATCCTTGTAAATATATGCAAGGATTATGATAAATAGATGCAGGATCATGAAATCACTATGTACTTCTAAAAGCCGGATACATGTGTAAATATACATACCAATATTTAATTCAAATAATGTTATTACATTTACATATTAATGTTTATCTAGTCTCCAGCTATGTCTCTAATATTTAGTGCGAAACATAAAGCTGTGAAAATTTAAATGTAAATGTTGAATAAATTATAATAATTACACTCCATGATGAGTACCTGCAAACATTACCGGATTCTGGTAACATTTATCGAAGACAAAATATTCTATTAACTCTATATTCTACTTAGCCAGATATTGAAAGTGGTTAGAATATGACTATATTTGATATTTTCTATTCGTGTCTGAAAGAATTTTCAGTTTAATTCTTTCTGTAATCAGTCTAAATCAAACTGCAACTGACACAACGATATCATCTGCCTTGCAATCACATGCATATGGCTAATAAGTTATGGGTAAAACGCTAAGCGTTTTGTATTTATATCTCACAATACATCACTTATGGTAAGCTTCACATTAATCAATGAGCTTTTGATGATTGATTATTCTTCAGTGTATTACAATGCCTACCACCTACTACCTATCGACGACCGACCTACCTACCGACACCGACCACCTACCTACCTACCGACCTACCTACCTACCGACCTACCTACCGACACCTACCTACCCACCTAAAACACACCGAACCTACCCACCTAAAACACCTACCTACCTACCTACCCACCTACCTACCTACCGACCTACCTACCTTCCTACCTACCTACCTACCTACCTACCTTAACCTTAACCTCCCCTACCTACCCTACCACCTACCTACCTATCTACCTACCTACCTACCTACTACCTACCTACTACCTACCTACCTACCTACCTACCTACCTACCTACCTACCTACCTATCTGCCTACCTACCTACCTTACCTACGTATCATGTGTGTCATTTCCTACTGATTCGTGATTCTGATGGTTTCTCATTGTTTATAATTTGTCTAGAAGTAATCTTATTCGGGTGTATTTGCTTTAACGAATATGTACAATGGATAAAGCATTATCTGCTGCATTAAATTATATGATTCAAGTAAACATGTGGCGTGGAAATGTTTTCGAAAGTGAAACACATATTCTGGGTGTGGGCAAAATAAACAGAATTGTCTAATTAAAAAAGGGTGCTTAATTGTTCACTAACTCATTTTACTATGACGTCTTTTCTTCTTAATCAACAGATTAGTACCTTATTAAATTTATACTGGAAGAAAAATAACTTAAAAATAACTTTTACTTGTCTCAAAATTATATAACATTAGTATTTTCACAAAAATAATATAATGAAGTATTTATACAGAAACTTATTAAAAAGCTGCAGTTAAACGAGGGTGCTTTAAATTGTTGTTGCATTCAGTAGAAATATGTTTCTGTCGTACGAGTGAAACAGCTTTAAATAAATTAATGTGGCATAAACAAGAAAGTTAACTAATCTTGTTGTGGGTCCAATTAAGTGATCTAATGAAGACAACCATTTACCAAGTGTTTTACACGTATTCCTATATATTTTCCTTTTGGCACTATTTCAATGTCGATTTTTAAATTTTAGGTATTCATTCATTAAGTCATATTTCCGAAGCCATTTATTTTCACGCATACATTAATCAAGCATTTAAAACATTGGCAAGTGATATGCTACCATGATTTATTGGTTATTTATATTAATAGTGCTTATTTAATATAATTATTGTTCATTTGTTTGTTTGGTTTTCTGTGTACATTGAAATTATTTATTATCGTTTAACGTGTCTTTCTTACAACATTTACCAATATTGTTCATTACCAATCTAGCAAACACACTCATCTTCAATAACCTACTTTTCATTGAAACACGCCATGAAATAATTTCTAAAGTGATCGAAAGCCATATAACATAAAATATTTAATAATTTTATTGAAAAGAATTAAAATAAAAATCCTTTTTTGTGTCATTAAAAAATGTGAAATGCGTTTAATGAATAGAAAACTTTGATTCCGGTATTGCTGCTAGCAAATATTAAAAGAAATCTAGTTTATTTGCCGCTAAAAGCAAGTTCTCGGCGCTGAATCTTGACGTATTTATAGCAACTAATAACATGTTGACATAAATCGTAGCGGCACAGGCTATTCCAGCATAATTGCAATCTTTAAAACACAAAACAAAAAAGTTTAAGGAAATGTCGTTACAGTAACCACGATGGAACCATATCGACGGTAATATAAAAATTTCGAAGGACATTTAATTTGATGTTTTTGGCAAAATGAATCATTATAGTAAAATAAACTGTTAAGTCAATTGACAATAAGTTGTTTAAATCTAAAAGAAGTGTTCACTAGAAGTTGCCAAAGAGACTGTTTTATTACGAGAGATGCCGAAAACGTTAATACGAGATTAAAGCTAATGGCAATATTGCTCATTGCTGAACAAATACAGTCATGAAGCAGTGGAGAAAAAAAGCATTGAAAATACAAGAGACGACATATTATTAGAAAAGAGAAAATAACAATTGAACATGACCGTTTGCGTATTGATTGCCTAATGAACCAATCAAATTAAGACAAACCTCGGATTTTCTGGCATATGAATTTATTCTGTTTCAAAACTTCGATCTATAAAAAAAACAAAGTTTGAAAAAATGACCAACAACACAGGAATGTCAACAGGGAAATAAGTTTCAGCTTCAATTCTTCCGTTTGTGGTTAACACTTGCACTGATTTAAAAAACCGGCTTATGGAAGCACACTTGACAAAAAGTTTAGAAACAGTTCATTTCTCAGAGATGCAAACGTTTTTTTAATTATTAGAGGAAGCTCGTTTGCTCTTACTTATTCTATGTGTCTACTGTGTATGCCCTTGCATACAGCAAAAATAAATTTTCAATTAGAATCAGGAACCATTTGTGCAACCAGAATAAATGATACGGAAATATATTACAGCCATTTATAATACCGAAAATATCATTGTTTGATTGACCTAAAGAGCGACCAAATGTCTTTGATAAATTACTAATTAATAAATTGGTAACAGTGTTTTGCTTATGGCGAGCATTGAGGAAACCAATAGACTTATCATAAATATAGTTCCATGATGCTGATTCATAAAAATATTGCTTCACTCAAACAAAGAAATGATAAATTGGATTGTTTTATATATTTTTTTATTTAACCTCACACATAGATGTCGCTTGTATTTTACTCAGCTTGACATTTCTGTCTGGCCCGTTTTCAGTACAGAAAATCCTTCCATCACTTATTTATAGTTATAGATTCTTCAACGATAAATATTTAACTTTTCAAATGCATAACATGTTCTGATAACATGTCCGCAAATGTATATCAGTATAAGATGTAGCATATGTATCTAAAACAGTTAACAATACCCAGTAAAGACAGGACTGACAAACTTGATGTGAGGTGTTTTAGGTTGACTCTCCTAATGGCTAGCATATGCATGTTTTAGAAGGCTTGGTCGTTACACCTGGATAATAACCAGTTTTACCATTTATATAGTTATTTCAGATGTAATTATATAAGATAAAGACAAATGGGATATAAATATGACATCTTTGATAAAATAAAGAATAATCAAATAAAAAATAAAATATTTAAAGGCTAAGCCATGTTTGGTACAATTGTTTTTTTTTGTTCAAAACATTCATGAATTCCATTGATTAATAGTCAAAAGACATTGCGAAACTTTCCAAGTACAAGAGCCGATTTAATGTGATGCAATCAGTCTATCTCTAAGCTAGGTTTGTGGTGATATTCATATTATTCGTATTTGTGAGGAAACACCAGTCAACATTATACCAATTAACTCGATATTGATACATTAGATAACATAATTGTTAGATGTGGATGACGCATTAGCAAATTTATTTTTTTATAAAGAATGTTATCATCATTTAAGTTATTAACCCGGTTCTGTAAAAATATGAATTATTTTTAAATGTCTGAAATTGTCTGAAATCTTTCTGTTGACATTTCTTCGTCGTATTATAAACTTACAGAGCTTTGTTTAGAAACACCAAGGACAGATAGGTTGACAAGTTTATCGTCTACAAATAGGTATACACATTTTGTGTTAAAACATATCACACTTGACTCAAAGGCGTTTGATTAGTTTTTTCTTCGTCGTTTTGAACACAACTAAGTAGTGCAAGATATTTTAAAGACATCAATGTGTTTTAAATTACTTCGAACGTCATTTACAGTGCAAACAAATGCCTTTTGGTCCCACTACATTAAGCTTGTAAGGAAATGTCCACTTGATGCCACTTTTATATAACCATGCTTAAAAGCTAAATGGCACATGAGACAAGAACACAGACAAATAAATTTTATTTTGTAAATTGTTATTCTCAAGGCTTTGTGATACACCTGTAAAGCTTTTCTCAGCTTACGGTAATCGCTAAAGGACATGATAATTCCTGTGTCAAAACCGACAAGCGATTAAGCTAGCAGTGTGTATTATGTACATCTTATTTTACAACAATTTAAAGTGCCAAAGTCAAATTCAAAAAAAGTATTCGAATGGTACAGTGATGAATAATGATGTTACATAGTTAAAGCTTTAACACGTCATAACATGATTTTATTCCGACAATTACGACACAGTTAAATATTTGGTTGTCTTATTTCTATTTCAGGGCTGATTTTAAGGCAGTCGATAAGGCAGCATTCATGACCTTGAATAAATTAAATTAAAAAATGTAAGAACACATGAAATTCTATCACTCAATCAAAACATTGTATCGCTAGCCATCTTTCTGCCATCTTTCTGCCAGATTTAGCCTGATAGTGCTCGTGCCATGTTTAAAACGTTTGTTGTTATGAAATCAATAAAAACTATAAATCAAACAGAGGAAAACAGAATCCACAGTTTTAATAATTGGACAATGCGGGGAAACCATGCCATGAACAATCTGGCATCAATAAATTATATCAGTCATATCCCAGTGTGATTTTTTATTAGCTGTTAATATGATTTTGCAGGCATACCATGTTTGTACGCGATGACGTTAATATTTCTCGCACAGCCTTTTTTCAAGGTAATAATATACATCTAACGCTCACAGAAACAGAAATGGTCTTTTATACGTAGTAGAAACCTACAAATGTCGAAATTCGTAAGCGTATCCTTTCAACAAAGCATTATCAATTCTATTAGAATTACATTAAAGTGCATATAGTTACACAATTATAAGGGATTTGGAACGTAAATATTAACGTTTGTTTATTCAAACTTCAATACATGTAACATTCCAAATAGTTACTGTTTTGTCCTGATAACATATTTACAATATCCACAAGATGTGATGAGAACTGCTCCTCAACATTTCAAGTGTCGAGAAGATAAACTAGTGTGCATTACAATCTCAACTAAATATGTATGTCATTTTCTGAATACAGATAATTTTGTGTTTGCTTAACCCTTCCTAACATGCACGATGTTTATTTTATCTGCAATATTCAGCTAATAATTTGTAATTCTGTATGTATTTAAAAACATAATAGTATAGCCCAAGTTGTCATAAAATGCCATTTGCACTTATTTAATTGAATTGATATGTTTTGTTTTTGAAGTATACTGCAGAGACCAATTATGAATTTATAAGTCATTTTTAAAATCACTGTGACAAGTATAGTCCAAAGATAATGATAGTTGTTAAACCTTAATCCAACAAATTAATAATAATTAAAGGAAATAATCTCACACTATCATTTTTTTTTTAAAAACAATATGATATCCGACGAGTACTTAATGACATTTATCGTCAAGTGAAAGGCAAATTAATATATACTATTATAAAATGTTCAAGAAGGTAACAGTTAAATCTATCAATTAACTTCAATTTATCAGGACTAGATATCCACCCGAGCATTTAACAAGACAATAAACGCAGCCAGATGCGTCTTTGAATGATGTTCACAGTGACCTTAACCTAGATCATACGATCATACATCTTACATAACTCTTTCTGGACCTAAACTTAATATAGTCAAAATTGTCAAGCATGGAGTTTGATCACGTAGCATTCAAGACTTCAATCGTTGCACGTGAGGCCTCTGTTCTTTTCATCTTATGATTACAAAAATATTGGTAATGGTTGTTATTTATTTTTTATGCCATCACTGAAAAAGATTAGCGAATAGTATTAATTTTTATTTCTTTAATTACTTCTTCCTGTTTAAATGTACAATGTGCATCAGTGATAACATTAATCAGTTTATTTAGGGAATTCTTAATATTGTCTAAATTATACAACACATCAGGTCATATAATTCTTCATTTCCTCAATATCTGACGTTATTTATTGTGATGAACGTTCGAATTTTACAAGTATCATCTTCACGCATTGATGATTTCTTGTCATCATTTTGTCCATTTTTCACATGTACGGTTTTTCATTTATCTTTCAAGGAGTATATATACACATGACTTATGTCGATCTAATACGTTAATCTTCAAAGCAGACAAACAGTGATGCAAAATTAAGGTGTTGCAGTCTGATATATACCTGTATGATACGGTTCCCCTTTTGTGGACTTAGCCTAAAGATCACAAATTACTACACTGGTCACATACTTACATATTCATACAAACACTTTAACAACAATAAGCGATATGTAATTCTAACACACTTTCAATGCATATAATAAAAACCTGCATCGACTTAAAATGTAAAATTCGAACTCAGTTTCTTGTTTGATAACATTCAAAATGATCTTAACTCGCACACACTTGTATAATTCAGATGCCATTAGAAATGACAACCAGTCTATAACTCTTAAGGAAGCGAACAACTTTGACTAAGCGATTTTATATAGAAAAGTCTACACTAAATAAATAGAAATGATATAAATGATTATAGGCTTTTACTAGAACTTTATTTTCGGATATGTATAGACGGTTCAGAAATATCCGTTTCAACCCTTCTTGCAATTTTAAGATCTAATGCTTAAATCTTTAATCTCCGGCCTTGGTACAAATATGGAAATAAGACAAAACAATTTGGAAGGAAACACAATACAAAAATAATAAAAGTAATCAACATACTTTCTTTGCTACGTAATATGTATTTTATATCTTAAAAATCGATTCTACAACGTCTTTTGAGGCTGCAGACATTAAATAGTAATTACAACTTGTGTACGGATAAAGCTGATGACCATCGATTTACTATTTTACACACAAGAACTTGAGTTTTTTGCTTTCGACTCTGTGAAAATTTTATTAAAGTATGATTAAAACTTGTCACAGGAGGTAAAAGGAGCTGATTAGAAAGTACGGAACTAGTAACATGAAAGTTGAGCTGACATTAATTTTTGTTTTCAAGAGTTTAGACACATTAGATTTCTTTTAAATTCAGCAAATATTAACACAATGGCATATTCATATATAGTTTAAAACTACTCTTAGTGAATGTACATTTTATAATGCAGCAAATATTTCATTTATATTATAATAATAAAAAACTACAATTTTTTTGTATGATTTTGAGGTGACTGTCATTATCATTCGTGTCCTCCATTCAAACGATAATAGACCAAACAAAAGCAAATCGTCATTCTCTTTTCAAGACAAGATATTGGACAAAGAAAACGAAGCACCATAAAGTTACTTATGAAACCGACAAAACTTTGCAATTTGGCATTATGCGTTTTTAATTAAGTAATTTTTTGCGTTCTTGCAGTCAATACCAGATCGGTTTGCACCTTTGGGTACATAGAGCACCTAAGAAGAATCGACATTCAAAGACAACTCTATGTTTCTGCACAATGTCGACTTTGTGATGTACAGCAGGTCCCAAATAAATAGCAATGTATGAATAATAAGAGTTTCCTCAACATGTTTGATCAGATTTTGCAAAATAAAAACAATATAGGTAGTTAGTTTCGGGATATTAAATTATCAATATTGAAAAGAGATTTCAATGTCATTATTTGTGTAAATTTTTTTAACTCTAACGTTGACAGTGTATGCATTGCTGAATTATTTTCACTTAAAATGTTTTTTTTAGAAATTCTTATTTAAAACTGACGGGAATTATTTTTTTATGGATGTGATGTATCTTTCTGTTAGCTAATGCATCAACGACGTGAAGTTTAATGTAGTTATGATTATATTGTAGGTAAGCTCAAGTTTCGCTTCAATATTAAAATCTTATGATCAATGGTTGAATAGCAAAGAATTTTTGTACGCAGCATTGAATCATTAACAACATTTGTCAAAGACCTGTTGATTTAATCCCGTTTAGCTGAAGATTTGTTATTGTACTTGCATTAATGTAGTTGTGTTTGTTTTACCTAACAATAACAACAATATTAACAATACATGCCGTTTTTAATTAAAACATTTCTCAGCAAGTTTTTAAATGTTTTTTTTTTGTTTAAAGAGAAATTGCTCAGTGCTTTATCATGGCAGATTCCTGACAACAATTAATTTGTTAACATAAATCGTTGCAGGGTGTCTTTTCCAGCATTATTGCTATTGCATTAGAAGGAATCATGGGAATAAACATGTTTTATTTGCAAATTACATCAGCTTTTTACCGTCAATACCAAACAAAAGGAACTTAAATACCCCATAGGGAAAATTAGGGGAAATTATTGGTTCGGTATATTGGTATAGCTTAAATCAATACGAAGCATAGAAATTAACCTTTTGTGAACATTTGTCGTAATAAGTAAAAATAAATTTATATATATATATATATATATATATATATATATATATATATATATATATATATATATATATATATATATATATATATATATATATATATATATATATATATATATATATACATATAATAGTCAAATTTGTGCTCTATTGTATTAGTAATATATATGCATGTTATGTTCAATCAATATATATTGCTTTTTAATAACTATGATCCCATTGTTTTTTAGAAATTCTCTAAACTGCCGTAGTATTTCTGTATTTTGGATGATTTTAATGATGAATTGTCTTTGTCATCTAATATTGGTTATTTTGTACTTTTGGGACAATAAACACTTATATGGCTACAAGTAATTTATGCAATCGCTTAAAATGCTGATTAGAATTGATATGCACTTGTTAGTGACGTTGCAAATACATATTATAATACATTTTTTAATTGAAGTTTCTGACATCTTGTTTGGAGATATGATTTCCCTTTCACATATTTCTTCATACTTACTTATAATTCATTCTATTTACACAGTTCATATTTGTCCGAGGATTCATCAGAGGTTTGATCTCTGTAATACATGGTAACAACTCTCCAGACGGCTCTTCTACCGACTGCCAGTTTCAAGATGGTAATTCTTTACATATGTTATGCAACGTCTCAGAGTCCTTTTATTTTAAAGCAAAATATAAATTTCTTTATATGTAACTTGTTTTGGACAGTTACTGGACTGTTTTGGAACAGACTGGCCATACGTGTTATATGTTTGTATTATATTGTACCTTTCCTTTAAATGAAATATAATAAAACAATAAACGTAATTTAAAACAAATCATAAATATATACTGAGCATGTAATGCAACTAAAATATTCATGCAGCTTAAAAATTGATTGGTTAAAAAGTGCTTTGCCACTTTTACACAGAATGTTGTATATCTATCTTTTATCAAGAAGACCAGACCGGGAATTTTAGATCATTTGAATCTTTTTAATTCGTCTGATTTTCTCTCACAGCCAAAAAAATCCTGGTTACAATTCGACTTAACTTTATTCCAAATCATATTTGTTGATAAGCCGAGTTTACTTTACATAATTTACAATGTAAACTGACTGTAATAAATGTGTGTATTCATATGCCCTTTTATGCATAACTTATGTAACAAGGGGGAAAAGTGATAAGTTATTGATTCATTCGAATATCAAATATGCCTGGTTATTACAACCAGATAGAAAATACGTTTATTAGATATTGCAATGATAAAGATTCAATGTCGATTTTATTATATTTTTGTTGTTGAAAAAAGTGCACATTTGACAATGATGTTTTTGTTACAGAACTATAACTCGAAGAAAAGATAATATTAATGTAACTATTGATTGCAATTATTCATGAAAAATGAAATATTATTAATTGCTAAGACTTCGTTCATCTTCTGGTTTGAATGAAAACAACATTTATTTAAATTTATTGGCGTCATAGGAATCTTGGTTACAATAAAGACCATATCTGTTCTTCGCTTGAATTGAGATTTATTTATTATGAAAAATATTAAACCTGATCTGACGAGGTGAAATTGCTTTTCCTTTGAGAAATTCGTCCATGATCTAGATTTCGAACATATTGCGGCACAGAAAACGTTCACCAATCGGACTTAAGTTAACACTTAACCCTGTCCTCATGTTTTAAGATATTCAAGGATTTCTTTCTTTTGAATGACTATTGCTTGTAGACAATTATTAAAATAATATTATGACAAAATCATTTAAATTCTAAAACCCATGAATTAATAATAAAATCATATGTGTATGCTTATATGTTCTGTTTAAAATAATCGTGGAATTACTTTGAAAGACACCAGTTTCATTACAACATTCCCGAAAATGTCATTTCAACGCAAACACTTGTTTTGCATTGAGTACATATACATTTCGCCTGTCAGAAACACTTTAATGAAGCATTGTCTATAGGTTTTACAACATAAGATTGTTCTTAACGGACAGAGTGAGGAATTTGCTTTATTTTAAAGATTGTTTTTCATTCAAGGTGCCTGAAACACGACAACACATTAAAATCGAGCTTTATATGGCGAACATAAAAAATAAATGATCAATGTACGGTTTATCACATCGTTCAGACTCCATAACGTTGTAAGAAAAAAGTGTCATGGAAATAATGTCGTGTTGTGTTTTGTCACTGTGTTTCTTTTATCGCTGATCTATGCTTTAACCAGAGAGACACGGTACCTTTTAATGCTATCATTCGTGGGTTTTAGTTACAAACAAAATTGAATTGCATATAAATCAAGAAATAAAACAATTTTATAGCCTTAATAAACATAATTTCTCGCCTTATAATGATTGACAAAGGCGTAAGGACGCTTGTCGAAAGTAGTCTAATACAAGTTTCTCATTTAAATAGAGTTGTCGCGTTTACATAATGTTTTTTTTTATCTCATCAATAGTGTTAATAAAAAGTACTGATTAAATCCTACAATCGCCTCTTGTTTATTTAATACTTGTAGTATTTTAATCATAGTATAGGGGCGCCCGAGACAAAGTGACAATGTCGCCGACTCGTAACTTCTCTGACAGCTTAGCCTCTTGCACCTTGGATTCGAGTTCCGTTCAGGTCGAAAGATTTAATATGTGGGAAGGTTTTTCACCTGATCTGCAAAGAGCCGGTTGTTCTAGCTAGACATTTTCTAAAAGCCGCAAAAGATTGTACCCGAACATTGGCACTATATTTATTTACAAGTAGCGTAAACAACTTGCATTACAATCAATTGAAATAACAATTACTTGTCGAATTACTGTAACCTATTAGTTATGTATTTATATGGTGTAAATGAAGTAGAAACACAGTTCTTTCCTAAGTCTAGTATCTAAGGAGCACGTCATTATCGAGCATCTGTGTAAACATCAAGTTAAACTTAAAACAAATTGTAGTATTGCATGTTTGATTTTCAAGTAAAGATGGACGTATGATTACGGTTTAAGGATACTTTTTCTATGAATAATCAAATTCCGTTTGCTATTTGTGATGTCGACAAGAATCTGTATCTACGTCATATGACACACTTTGAGGCGATGTATAAAAGACAAACATGCGAATTATTGAATGAGTTAAATTGGGGTTGGGGGTGTGCTCATTCTTTTAGGACTAAACACCAAATGTAGTATGTGTGATACATTATGACATACGTATCTGACAGCATACATCATAATGACACATTATATTCTAAAAACCAGGTGTGGCTTCGGGAAGTATGCCTGTGTTATTATTTATACGTATTATTAGTGTAAATTTGTAAGAACATTTATAGGTTTGATTATTTATATCGTACATGTCGATAAGTAAAATATCAAGATAGATGGATGGGATACGGAAATAAAAAGCGAGCCGCCTTTCTGTACAAAAACAAACTTTTAGGGTCTTCTTAACTAATTCTCAACAGTTCAACAGTCTATTGTTAAGCAAATTCGATATATCAGTGATTAAACTGTCACCTTTTAAAACACTTTGAAACCAGTGTATCGAGTGGCGTTTGTGGGTTATTTGGTCACCCAATTGTTACTTTGTGGACTCCGATGGTCCTTATACTCGGCTCGAGCCCCGAAATTCGAAATTGTATGGAGGTTTTCCCGCTGACGTTTCGGTTTGGTCGGAGTGCCTAGTATGTATTGATTCAAAATTTGACTTTTATATTATGACCGTAGAAATTCTGCGTAGGCTGTAAAAATGCTTCTTGTCCTAGAAAATTCAGAATCTACGACTGCCATGGGAAATGTGACATAGGCATATGTATTAAAGAAATAAAGACATCAGCTTTGGATATTAAATAAGCATAGATAATGTTCAATTACTCTTTCTTTCAATTTTCCTATTCTTGAAAGATGTGACATGTTACAGTCTGTGGGGACTTTCTTTTCTATGTTTCCAAATGATTTCGGCATCACCGACTTCAAATGACGTAACTCGATTAATATCACATATACCATACCAGAAACATGTCTGAAATAGTAATATTTGGAATTGAAAGATCTTTAGGGATCTTAAGGTATGAATGTTTTTGTTTTTATTTTTTAATGAGTGGGGTTATGCAACAAAAAGTTTATTAAGTTAAGGATAGTTCAAAGATAAACATTTATATATTTAGATAACTATTTTTTAAGATTGATGCTCAAATATGCTTAACATATTTGCAAACAGTATTGATATACTGAAAAAAAAAACACTTGTTAGAGGCATACCAACTTACACTATGCTTCCTGTACGTTGGTTGAAAGCAACCTTATATTTGGCATGTTTAAGCTAATGTTAACTATTAGTCCATTTCCTTACCTAACATGTAGATATGATATATGATACTTACACTATCTTGACAATTTAAACACACAAATTTCGACTTCACAATTACCGGCACAGTAAACAACAAAAACTGTAAGCAAATTACAATAACACATAACATTTAAGTAAAGGGGGCTTTTCTAATAGGAATTGGTATCTCTTTACTAAAAATAAATGCTAAAGCTATCTCGTGTATTGAAGAGAATATTTAGTTTTCTGAGCTTCAAAGAATTTGTAGCAGTACATCCACCTGTTCAAAATTGTATTTTTTTACAAAGACAAATGACACATTACCTCATCATGGCAGATGCCTGGCAAAAGTAGACCAGCGGGAGTAAGTCGTTGCATTAAGGACTGTTCAGCATCATTGGATTTTTTGTAGCAAATTGAAGAATAGAATAATATAGTCAAATTCAAACAAAGACAATAAACGATATCAAACTGGTTACAGTTGTGTGGGCAAAAGATAATTGTACTACGGGACTACCAGGTGAGTTAACAATCGGAATATATTCAAGTTTAAGGATCATACCCCCGTGTGTTTCCGACCTAGACGTAAATGTACATTATATAAAACCCCAAATAATGTACAAAACAATTTTATCGATTGAATAAGAAGCACAATTAAATAAAAGTTAAAAGAAAAACAGGCCTAATCAGCCCATTATAAGAGATTATCTCCACCATTTTTCTAAAATCGGCATTGCGAAGCCGAACAATGAATTCATTCAACTGTCATGGCTTCAATACAAAGTTTAAATCACGGCATAGTAAGCTCATAGCAATGGTCCATGTTACATATGTAGCCTTTACACCAAACAAATATTGCTCAAATATCACACAAGGTAGGAACAATCTTTGTTACACATTCTCGTGTCCTGAGTCATCAGATGCGTTGCTATATTTCGGTACTATATCGGTTTAACTAAACACGATTTTTCCTTGTAGTAAGTACAAAGCCCTACTAAAGGATGAAATGAACTGAAAAATATCAACATTTATTTATTAAAGAGTCAACAACAGCAGGAGGCCAACATTTGAATAAAATACGAAATATAGCAATCAGTTTGATTCGTTACAAATCAAACATAAAAAGTAAACAGACCGTTTCTGAGCCTAAAATATAGTTCTTATTCAGTTCATCCTTAATAAAATTGTGTAAATTGGAAACTATGTTTGCAGGGGACATTTTAAGTACTCGTAAATCATTTTGATTGAAGTCTGCATAGGTGTTGATGTTTTCATTACCAAAACAGATACTGATTTATAATTATGCGATAGGTTTTGTCACTAAACAGCAAAACATAACGACGTTAAATTGAAGTGTTTGTTTACAACCTTCTCCGACACAAAGTAATACTAGAGTACAAATTTGCTTTCTGATCCCCGACAAAATTAAGCCCGTCAGAAACATCTCCACTTGAGTTCACCTTAATATAAGAGGGTGTAAAAGCTTAACAACATGGGAGACATACTGCTTTCTGGGATTGACTGTATTTCTAGAATTGTCTTTTTTCAAGGGTTTGTGTATTACTTTATCGGTTAATAGCTTTTCTTAGCTAATGTTTGCTCTTCTAAAGATGCTTCCTGCAAAAACAGGATTTCTGTAAATGCCATCTGCATTAACTATATTCGACATATTTGTTCAAGAAACAAAAATCATCAAATGGATATATTTTTGACTTGACGATAGTGACTGATCTTTCTTTTATAAATAGTCCTAGCCAGTCAGTGAGAAATTTTCAGCATATTTATTGATAATATGATAAAAATTATAAATTGATAAAAAGGTATATAGTTATAATAATTATAACACGTTCATATTTAAGCCTCCACGGGTGAACAGACGCGATGCATTTATGTCGGTGCTAAGATAAAAAGGCATTCGATAAGTGCTTTTGGATTAGGCGTATTTTATGGAAATTTAGTGTTGTGTATAAGGCGTCTCCAGTCAAGCTTCAAAGTAAAAAGGTGTGTTGACAAAACTATTTCTAATGATAAATGAATAAATGTTATGACTATTTGCATATTAAGCCGAATTCTATTTGATTTATTGTTTAACTCATTCGGGTCTTTGAGTCAATGCTTTATGGTGGTTTAGTGTTGTGTATAAGCCGCCTCCAGTCAGGCTTCAAAGTAAAAAGGTGTGTTGACAAAACTATTTCTAATGATAAATGAATAAATGTTATGAATTTTTGCATATTAAGCCGAATTCTTTTTGATTTATTATTAAGGTCATTCGGGACTTAGAGTCAATGTTCGAAAAGGGAATATATGCGAGCGAACAGCATTGACATATTTAAAACTCTGGCTTAAAGGCCTTGGGAAAGTCCTTTCGTAGAGCCCTCTACAAAGAGATTGTAAAACAATAAGTAACACTTAATGCACATAGGCTTATTGAACACTAATTTGTCAGTATCACTCTAATTCCCGACCTCTTTTCTGATTACACTGCAGCCTGATATTGTGTCCACCTGGGTAGGCCCAAACCACCTCACCCCACTACCATCTACCAACCATCTGCAAGCAGTACATACTTTTACGAAATAGCATTGAATTAAAAGCGCAAGTTAACGGCACGAAAAATTAATTAAAAAATCCCTCCTCATTGCAAGAAACCTTTCGCCAGTGGTTTAATGTTTATTGTACTTTGCCAGGAATTATATTCCCAACTGTTCACCGTTATAATTGAACAGAGAGAAATTGCTCAGTGCTTAATCACGGAAAATGCCAGAATAACTATAAATTTGTGACCATAAATCGTTGCATAAATACTGTTCTCGGCCTTATTGCAATATCTTTAAAATGAATCTTGGCAGGAACACATGTGTCACGCGTCCATAACTTTGGCATTGACACGACATTATCAATCAAAATCAATACTACACATTCAAATGAGAGTTTGATTGACTAGACATTTTGTAATCGGAACGGTAGCACTAACCGATTTCTCCTTTCATCAGTTGTGTTTGTAGCGTTTGAACTTCTTTGAATGTTGAAAATATTCCAGATATAGTTATTACTGAATTGACATATCTTAAGCAATAGGCGGGTAAGAACATAGTCTCTTAACTATTTATCAATGATATGCATCTTATTCCATGTTGACTCGAGGTTGACTTAACGCTTTCCCCAAGTTCCGATAACCTTGATCTAAATCAATAATTTATTAACTTGACAGATGTATTACTTACATTTACAAAATAGAGGTAATTATATTTTTATGTATAAGCACCATTATTCACAGAAGGAATATATTAATCTGACATAATATTGATACACGTCTTAAACGTCGTAAAATCATTCTCGGTTTTGTTTACAGAGTACAAGTCGGTTGTTAGTTTTTAATTGCTTCAAACGAAATGTGACGGGTCGTGTTGGGAGTCAAATTTATTCGAAAACACAGGACGTGCAAGGTTTAGAGACTTGTTATACTCTGCAAAGAAAACATGCGAATAATAAATAACACAATAATTAAATACTGCCATATTATCAATAGGCGGAGCTATTAGAATTTTAGAATTAAGCAATATAAATATTTGCAGTTACAAAACAGACATGAACCAGTTCAAACAATTCCAGTAAAATACAGAAATACACAAACTGCAAGATAAATACTACAACAACTTACCAAACAGAACTGTTCATTTATTAATAGTGAAAATACAGCTATAGTTTAAGTTAAAACTATAGTTATGATATAAAGCCAAGTTCTACATTATTTTACAAAATTCTCTTTCGAGAATTATTCTAAACGTTAAAGTGAACGTAAGTAGAGTAAATGAGCTGTTGTGGGTACGTGAGTGGCGGGTGCAATGTTTGATGGTAAGGATCGTGGTAAAAAAGAAAACTTTTAACTCTCGTACAAAATCTCACTCTCACGAGAACATATACCTAGACAGACATGACAAAACAGGTTTGACAAGTCCCGTGTATCGCGCAGACAAGACGCAAACAACCACGCCCACATACACGGACCTTACAGAAGAACACACATATTAAAAGTCACGAGCTGCCCGAAACTGACAAAACGGACAATAACAAAACTGACTATAGCATAAAGTACATTTAAACAAACATGAAGCACTGGTGACATAAAGCTGTGGCACGATAATAACTGCGCACTCGCAAAAACGTAGTAAGAGCATATATAGACAAAATACATTCGCAATTTTACAGACAAAAAGACACCTAAAAAGCTTTTAGGATTTTTGAAGCTGGACTTACTCTTGCATTAATTAGTACTGTACCTATTCACTTATATAAATAGTATCGATTAATTAAAGTTATACATTATTAAATTTACTCATCATTACAATATAATAAAGGGTGGAAAACATGTTTTACGTTGCATACAATCTAATTATAAAAAATGTTGGAACGACATCAAGTCTTTACCTGTACCTCTAATAAAATGTTATGCGTGCTGACTTTTTTCTTATTGACACCACTACCTTAAACCTGTCACGAACATTTCCTCTTGATTCCACCTAATCTAATATGTCTTTTCTAGAGTTTTATGACATATGTAACAGCAAAACAGATATAACCTATTTCTTTGTGTTTTTTTTCTCGTTGTTTCTTTGTAGAAGATTAGAGACTCATGCTAAACATTATATTATAAAAGATAATAGTTATTCAGTGCACTTTACGATTTTTACATGGTTGAGACTATTTATTATGGTAACAAAGCAGTCTTGCGATAGAGATATATCAATAAACATTGTATGTCTGTTTAAATATGATGATTTAGTTTATAGTCTCAGGCTACCTAATGGGCTTCAATAAGAAATTACATTGTAAATGAAATGTCTGATTTAGAGTAGATTTGTTTGTTTATTGGGTTTATCGTCCCACCAACAGTATTTCTGTTATCTAGAGTCGGTTTACAGTATATTTGTTTCTCTGAATATAAATTTTAAAATTCAAACAGAGCTATTTCAATTGTATATTCTTTCAATGTGTTTTCTTTTCCTTGTTAGCTATTAAACCTGTTGCGAACCTGTGTGACCTTGTATCGAACTATTTTGAAGTTTCGTCACATCTTTATTTGTACTGAGTTTAAACTACACATGTCTCATTCCCAAGATAAGCAATACGCATACTCTTCACTTTAACCATTTCTTTCTTAATATACGGTTCGTGAGATCGATATTTATCAATTATTGTTTATTACGTCTTATAGTTCACGGTGAGACGGTACATCAATGACAAAATACGTAAATTAATGAAAACGTTTTATGAGCCCGCAATAGGTCTAGACTATACAACAAAAGTGGATGATGTTGAAGTTTGAGTCGTAATTTTCCCAAATATCTGAAGTGATTCATCATTATGACAAGTTCATACTAAGCATCTCGGTGTGAATATCATTGAGACAGACACTATATTTTCTTGTCAGAGAGAAGATTTATGGTCTCTGTTGTTGGTGGTGCACGCTAAAAAGATCCTGTCATACAATAACGTGTGCTTTTTACAAATGACAAAAAATAAATAAAATACTTGACAAAACATATCCAAGTCCATTATTTGTTGATGTTGTTGGGCGTTCATGTTGGTATTTTAAAATTTAATTTATTTCTTAAAAGAAAAAAATACCAACGGCATTTGTTTAAGCTAAGCTAATATTTAAATTGATATATTCAAACTAATTTTTCCACGTTTGCAAAACGTTATCATAAACAGTATGTTGAGTATCATGCCTTAACAGACAGATCGCAACAATAAGACGAGTTTACTGGTTTTCGTCGTGGTCCTTTCTTGACAAAACAAATATTTCAGTGTTTCCGTTTATTTACCGACAAAGGCTTGTATAAACAATATCAATCTTTCGTGGGTGAAATAAATGCATTTGAAGGTGACCAATGTCACGTTCGCCATGAATAACTTGTCATTAATGTTTCGCCAATCGTCTTAACGTTTTGTCATTATTGTAACGGCTGTAACAGGAAAAGACCCATTGCTAAAGTAAACCATAATTATTAAACTCATATTGTCATTACTCTAAAAGAAGTCGAAACTCAACGAATGTATTTTAGTTGACTTAATCAGCTAAGAACAAACACACATACAATATCAACAATGTTCTAATAAAGAACATGTTTCGAATGTCGCCACAGGATTCTTTCAAATGACGTACTATGTCTTTGAATCTTTTTATATGTGTGTTGAATGAACAGAGGAATGTTAAAGCAGATTTGCTTAGGTGGGAAACAATAAAACGTAATGAGATGAAACACACTCTTTTATCGTTTACATCGTATAGGATTTACATCAAACTAACAAGTTTTGTTCAAGAAATGTTACTTTTTAAAGCAGTTTTACGCAAATTCTTTATGAGGTTTGCGATCTTACTCACTTTACATTAGTTTCATGCAGAGTCATTAGAGAAAACAGAACAGGTTCGTTTATATGTATAGCATTTGATTTACGATAACTAAACACATTATCATATGGATCTGGCTAGAATAATTTGTTATCTTAAATAGAAATAAACTCTTGTAAACATTTAACTGTTGGGGACCAGAATAGAAATTCTACAGGAAAATATATTTAAAAGATACAACCAAGAAGGAAAATGTACTTAAATTTAAATAGCATGATCAGGAGGTTAAGTCAAATTGGATCTTAACCATTCTAGTCATGTCGATGTACATGCATGTATTTAAATCTTAATTCAAGTAAGTTGTTCGATTCGTTTATTTATAAAAGGTGTCCATTCTCCTAGCAATCAAAAACACATATATTGAGCTTAACAAATTGAAGTGAACTCTACTTATATATTTCGTTCAAAATATTGTTAGTATCATCTATACACCCGAAAACATACGTAATCAATTGAACAGCAAATAAATAACACAAAAAGATATTGATTCTATGTTTATATGTACTTTAATAGTACTTCAAACTGGTAAACTTTAAATTAATTTTGACATTTAAAATTCAAAAGTTATTGGTCGATAAATGTGTTTTCAATGACATAGCTGTTATCTATTCCATATGATGTCCTCCTTTCTTCATTCTAATAAAGTACAAAATGTTCTTCAATATTAATTTGTATTCCCTGTAATGCTGTAAAATTAATTAATAATATTTTCTTTTTGATAAATTTGTACAAATGCATTGTGTAAATGAAGGTTGCGCTCGTGTTTTTACTTTATTGTTTGCGTCAGACTGTACATTATATTACTTTTTAACAATGCCGGTTTACAACCAGTCAACCAGATTGCCTTTGGCATAAAATGACTAAAATGACTAAATGAGACTAAACATTGATAACATATTCCTAGAAATGTTGGCTATCTGAAACGGTTTCTTCGTGGACTATTCATTACAAAAATAATTGAACGTTTGTTTTAACAAAAAAAAAATAAATAAAATACTTATCTGTATTAATGAATGTACTAAATAATAAAAGCCAATGAAGGTGTGCTTAAGATATTATTATACAAATAAATTAATACCGAACCTACAGCCCAATTTGAAATAGTATATGACAAATGATAAAAAATGACCAAATTGGAAATGGTAAATTTCGAAAGTTAATGACACCACAGACACGTTCCATCATCAGAAAAATGTTTTGGAATTCATGGTTTTATGAGAAACAGATATATTAAGACAATGACATACAACGTTTAAAGAATTATATCTGTATTAAATGATCTTGCAGATGTCTATGGTGTGTCTCCGAGAAAAATTCAGAACTTGGTCTTAGATTGTCTAACTAAACTGAAGCTGCCCCAGTAAAACAATTTCTACAATATAATGTAATGTAATAAACGTATCTTAAATTTGCTACATAGAAAACATATTCGAGAAACCTTTTCGCAAAAGAAAGTTAGTTTGAGTTAAAATAGAGCCTTGTTTTTAAAATCGAAAGTGAATATAAACCAATGCCGATTTCTCAGACATTTCTGTTAGAATATGTGACAGCTCTTACTTAAAATGCCCTTCATTACCAATGCTTTCTTGGATAGTGATAAACAGGAGATTTCAAATCAAAACCCGTGTTTAAATTTTAGTATATACTTTTATGTTTATTGATATATCCTTTATAAATATTTTCCGCTTAATTCATCTGGAAACTCAGTAAGAGTCATGGTAACTGCCTAAAGCATCCGGAAAAAATAACAAAAATGAAAGCATGATATTTCTTTCACATTTTAATAAAGCCACGAGAATGAACATTAAATGTGACTCAGTTTTCCACGAGAAACGTTCGCCCTAAAAATAAAATAGAAACAAACCGAGTATTTAACGACAGAACAGTCATTATTCCTAATTCTATAAACTTTTTTAGCCTACACAGCATTTATTCTTTTCATCTGCAATTGCTTCCTACGAAAGATTAATTGAATTTTTTTCATCGTTATACATATGAATTTTTTTGTTGCACATCATTATCAATATATAATAATATTTATATGACAGTCAACTGTTCTATTGAGTTTTAACATAAGCCCTTAATGTTATGCTTCTCATGTGTTGTATGGCCATACCATTAAAATAACAAATCGTTATTGACATAAAACCTTTAAATTTTTTTTTGTTGGTTGATCCGATGGATCCCAAGACAATTACTGAAATATTTTTGGAAATGACACGTTTGCCATGATGTATGACCACGTGGTAATGGCTGCATGGCAGCTTAAGTGATGTATTGTCAGGCACTTGCTCTGCAAGAAGTGGATTTCAGTTTGACAATTTCAGGACAGAAATTTAGTTTGAAAGAATCCCCATGAACCAAAACATTTATGTTTAAATATATATGGAATTAATACTCAATCTGAATATTTAATTCTTAAGCCACTAACTTCCTTGATAAAAGAATTGATAACGTTCAGCGTTTGGAAATAAATCCTGCATGTAAAATGTGTAGATGACTCTCAAATCCATCAACCGTCCTTATTTAAGACATACACATATTTAGGCTGATTGGCTATAGTAAATGTTTACTTGAAGCAAGTGTACAGAGAAATCTTGTCTTGTGCAAATAATGTCTTAAACAAATAAAGGCATTGAATAAATATTTACAAACGGCAAACACAATCAAGATAAAGGATTCATATATGTATGACTTCTGCGTCTTAAAGGTAAGATGTTGAAGAAATGATTGCCAGATCACGAACTACTGTATCTCATGCTGATGGCACGTACACATAAATATACATATGTAATTGCGCGTTGCATCCAATGCTTTTCTCTATATATTCTTTGTTCTTTTTTCTTTATATAATTTCATTATATATTTCCCTGAGCCAGTATTAATAAATACATCGAAAAAATAAGTATAATGTTGAATAGAACGTGTGACATAGCCATCATTTAACATAGTTTTAATAAAAACGTAACGATAACTGAATTTCAGTTGAAAAAGTGCTTGGATGCTGTCATTTGTGAAACTTTTTTTATTCTTCATTTCTTTCTTCAAGTGACTTTAATGCAAGGCTTTTTTATTAATAGATATTTTCTAGTTTTTATTGGCGAACCAGTTCTTAAAAACGATATAAACAACCACAATATATAAAATATTTTTTATGACTAAAAAGAAAAGTCTGTTCTTATCATGAAGAAAATTCCTTTCACTTATTAGTTTATAATTGTGAAAAATATTTTTTTCCCCGAAGTATGAGACAAATACATCATTATTCAAGGTATACATTATTATTATTATTATTAATTACCAAACTTATATAGCGCCCTTTTCATATTTCAAAAGGCGCTTTACAATGATATAAACTAATAACTAATTACAGCAATACAATTAAAATACTAAAACAGCATTCAATAATAAATCTACGACATACTAAGAACAAGAATATGAGACAATCAATTAAAATGTGGTATCAACCTAGTCGTTTGAAATTAAAATAATTGAATATCGACATCATTTGATTAAACTATTCTAGCGAAACTTCTAAGATACTAAATAAAAATAATGTATTTTATAATCAACATTTTAAGTACGTGTCACTCTCTTAAAAGATATTAGCAGAATTAAAACAAATTGTAAAATTACGGTTGATATCATACAGTAGTCACGCATTTTTCTAAAATCACTGTCTCAGTTTATTCACGATAAAAATACTATTCATAGGCTTGTTTGAAATAGTGTATTTTAAGTGCACGTTTAAAAGAACACAATGAGCTTGAGTCTCTCACACCTGACGGCAGATCGTTCCACAGTTTCGGAGCTGCATATTCAAATCGTCGGTCGCCATAGGTTACAGATTTACTTGTTGGTATCACTAAAGTAAGTGCTTTGTTCTGAGATCGTAGATTCCTTCGTGGTTTGTAAACACATAACATTTCTTCCATATGTTCCGGCGATTCTCCGTTTAATGCTTTGTAGGTATGTGTTAAAATTTTGATCTGGATTCTGTATTGCACCGGAGGCCAATGTAATTCTTTTAAGTACAGGTGTAATATGATCATACCGAGAAGTTCTAGAGATGATGCGGGCAGCTGTATTTTGAACAATCTGCAGTTTGTTGATTAATGTTTGAGGTACTCCATACAATAGTGCATTGCAGTAATCTAGGCGCGAAATGACCAATGAAGTGACAAGTTGTTTAGGTGCATCAATTGTCAGATATTTCCGAATTCTGCCTATTTGTCTAAGATGAGCATAACATGATCTGCATACCGAATTGATGTGTTCTTCCATGTTCATGTTTGAATCAAAGATGGCACCTAAATTTCTAACATTAACCGATTAGTTTATTTTAGAGTCACCCACGCTTATCGATAGATCTTTAATGTGTTTGGAGTTATACGGAGATGAGAACATGATGACTTCTGTTTTATCAGTGTTAAGTTTGAGCATGTTTGCATTCATCCATGATATTATGTCTCGGAGACACGATTGAATGCGTTGTAATATTTCTTCCTTAGAAATGTCATCTAATGGTTTGAAAGATAGAAACAACTGTGAGTCGTCGGCGTAGAGATGGTATTGCAGCCCGTGATCTTTGCAAATGGCACCAAGTGGTTTAGTGTACATAGTATAAAATTTTGGTCCCTAAAACAGACCCCTGTGGGACACTAAAATTAAATGTGACAGGCTTTGACAGCACACCGTTAATATATACTGTCTGTTTTCTATCTTAAATGGTATGATGTTATCCACTCCAGTGGTTTTTCAGCAATTCCGAACACATTTTCAAGTCTCTGTACCAAAGTTTTGTGATCTATAGTATCAAAAGCTGCTGATAGGTCAAGCATAACTAAGACTGTAACATTGCCATTGTCAAGGGATTTTAGGACATCGTTTTGGACTTTGATAAGTGCAGTCTCTGTCAATTGGAATTTGCGATAGGCTGACTGATACTTTTCTTGAAGTTGATTATTTGTCACATGTTCATCAATGCGAGAGCTTACTACTTTTTCAAGTGTCTTCGATACAAATGAAAAATTTGAAAAAGGTCGATAGTTTTTTAAAATGTTTGATCCAATGTTGTTTTTTTCAGAAGAGGTTTAACATAAGACCTTTTAAACTCTGCGGGAACATTTCCTGTACTGAGAGAGATGTTGATAATGTTAGAAATAAATGGTAGAAGTTCATCAAGGCACGATTTTAATAGCCATGTTGGTATAGGATCCAGTTCACATGATTTATAAGAACTATTTATTATTTTCTTAATTTCTTCATTTGATGCTGTTTCAAAGCGAGTCAGACTATTTTCAACGCCCATCTGTTCTGTTTCCACTTCAACTGGGTTTAGAACTAATTTTGATTTTATTTCATCCCTAATGGTTTATATTTTCTCAACAAAGAAAACACTAAACTCTTGTGGCAATTGATCAGTTTCTATGTTTGTGGGTAAAGATGTCTCAGTTGGACCATTCATTAGCTTATTTGTAATTTGAAACAATTGTTTTTGATTCCGACCACAGGATGTTACCTTATCAGAATAATGGTTCACTTTAGCCTCTTCCAACTTTTTATTTACTTTTGCACATTGATTTCTGTATATTTCGTGGTCTATAGCCAATTTAGATGATTGCCAATTTCTTTCTAACTTGCGCCGCAGATGTTTTGCGTCATGTAGCTCCTGGGTATACCAAGCACAAGAAGGTCGTAACACTATTGTTTTAGTTTGAAGTGGAGCGTGTTTTTTCTAGTAAGGTGGAAAGAACATTCGTATATACTCCAACAAGTTGTTCAAGGTCGGTTTATTCGAGATGGTCTAGTAAAATTGTTGATGATTCAATATCACTCTTAAAGGAATCTATATCAATTGAGTTGAGTTTTCTATACGTCACTGACATTCGGATAGGTGGAGGTTTTTCGGCAACGGTATTGAATATAATTGCATAATGATCTTTTGTCACTTTTCCATATTTGTTGTCTGACAACCCTGGTTAAACAACCTTAAGGTTCGAAATTGAGTTGTCAGTGTCCCTAGTAATGACAACATCAATTGTATGTCCAAGCACATGGGTTGGTTCTCGAACATGTTGTACCATTCCACATGATTGTAGAATGCTTGTGAATTTTAATGTGTCAGGTTGAGTGGGGATATCCAGGTGGAAGTTCAGGTCTCCTGTTATTATAATGTTCTTATCAGTCACAGCAAATTGTGCTAGAAATTCTGCCCATTCTTCTAGAAATACACTAGTTTTAACTCATTTCCTTTAGATGGGGGTGGTCGGTAAACAACAGCTGACCTCATTGAATAGTTTTTCATTGTTATCTTGCAATCCAAATGTTCAAATGTTGAGTAGTCACTATCATGAGTTGATGTTAGAACCTGAACATTTATATTTGACTTACAAATCACGGCGACACCACCATAACCTCTTCCACCAGGGCGGGTATGGGTATAGACGTAATATTGCATATGGTTTTATATACTAACATATATACATAAATATAGTTTGTACACACTGCTGAAGATATTGGTCAAACTTTGTTCTTTTAAGACAGGTGAATCTTTTTTGTATTTTAGTTCTTATTTAGATCAATTAAGATAGAACATAAGCGTTTTAATTGGACTTCTAATGATAACTTTTAACAGATCCTTTCAAGGAGCATTCTACAGTGTTTGCCAGTATTTAATATATGAAACCTATGTATTTATTGAATTATTGCTGATAGATTTTAAGTCTTGATATGTAGAATGTTACAGGGTTGTGGATGTGAAAATAATAATTAAAATCACGAAAAAAGTAATAGAAGTAATAATGAAAACAGTAAGTAAAAGATGTAACCGTTTAAATACAATTAAGACTTAGGTTATTTCGAACTATGTATCTATGTTTTATGTGGTAACAAAATGTAGAGGCATATCTCAAATTGCTACTGAAGCTTTTGAAATAATAATGTTAGATTTGAGCTTTATTATCAGGCTGAAAGGCTTGCATAAGTATGTCATATCTGGACAAGGTACTTTGGAACTTTGGCATATGGCAATATTACTATATTAATACACTGGAGCTATTGTACGTGAAAAGGACTTGAAGAAGACTAATTTGATCGGTTTTGATCCGTACTCGTTTTCGACGACAGCCTGATGATTTGCAACCGAACATTGCATATCCAGACATAACGAGAACTATATAGTGTTTCTGCAAAGTTAGACATCCAGCTGATTATTGGTAGAGCTAGATCCTAGACTTGTACCTGGGTAGAACCACTGCGCGCTGCAGGTTAGCTGGAAAACCTCCACGACCAGGACTCGAACTCAGAGGCTGAGGAGTTACAAGTCAGCAACTGCATGGACAATGACACCGCTGAACGTTGGTTTTAAAACGGGGTCATTTATAATTTGTTCTGTTTTCAATTCTTAACATTATGCTATACTATTTTTACTTTAAGTTCCTTAAAACCCATTTGATGATTGTCATATTTATTATATGTAATCGGATATCATTACATGGTCCTATTTCCTCAGCAGACATTTTGTTTCTTAACTGCTTTTGCTTTTGTTTCTCCTGTTTATTGATAGATGAATTTGCTGTCATTAAATATTTGTTACCGTAATTTGTGTTGTTTTAATTAAGAAATTGTGTGCTTCTTAAAAGTACTGGCACTTGAATTCGATATTCTATGAAATTATTATTCTAATGTTATGTAAGTTTTTTAAATTTGCTGAAAGGTAGGACAATAATTAAAATAAGAACACTATGTGCTATCATTTATTGACAAATGCCAATGTGAAAGTAAAACCATTTTAAATAGTTAACTGTAACAGCCAGTTCAAGCTCCTTCTGTGAACAGTTTTTCTTACACTTTATTAGAGTTGTTATCTGGCAAATTGGTCGCAACACTTTGTGCTGCCAAAAGCAAAACTAATACAATAACAAACAATACAACACGTTAACATGTTATTGCCAGCTCACTGATACCTTTAGGCTGACTGATAACCCCCCCCCCCAGGAACTTGATATGTTGAAAGGGCAAAGAACGGTTGTGTATCAGAAACAGTATTCCGGAGTTTTACATACCTTCAAGTTCAGTAAGATTCGTAACGAATTGTTGCCGATGACAAACCTACTCAGTCATTCTGAAATGCCGGAAACGTTATTTCCATATATTTGATTAACGTAAAGGGACAGCAGTAAACACTTTTATGTGTTGCATTTACTTTCTTTAAGAATGAACGAAAATTGACATTACAATTAATTTTTCTAGATAAGAATATGAAGAAATTCACAATCGGCGACAATAAAAAGCAGGTATTCTTATCGTCTTTCAACTGTGTAACAAGTTGATAAGGTCTTATACTGTCAGCACTACACTATCTTACAAGTCAGTTTTATATAAGTCGACGACGAAAATGCACGTCGCTTGGCAGCTGCTAGTTCTTCTCATGTGCCTTTCTCTGTCTTTGGCAAGTAAGTTGAATGAATTGAAATGCATTGTTCTACTGAGCGATAATAAATTCAAAAGATCTTTTTGATCAAAATAACTATCTTTTATTTACCACTTGTCTTTGAAAACTTGAATTTTACATAACAAAACGTTCACATTGTCTTAAATTGTATTACGCTTGTAAGACTTGAAGCAATGAGGGTCGCTTATCGTAACCTAATTAGAAATAAAAAATAATCTGTGTTCAGGTATTTACTCCCTATGTATGAGCTTTCTATTTGTTGTCTCTCTTTGATATTTTTTTTTATTTACAGTGTTAATCTTTGGGAATATGTTTCAGAAAGTGCGGTAATAGCGCTGTTTTCATATCGTTCGGCTACTGTTGTATGTTATTTAAGAAATACACGTCTTTACTTGAACTAATGCCATTGAAGTGATTAATTAGATGTATGAATAAAATCTATAATCCAAACGACACACTCCGACGATTTAAAGAGCGCAGAATTGTCTCATTTTAATTCAAAGTGTGTAGTTATTGTCTAAAGTATGTTCAAGGACGGCAGTGAACTCACTTTATTTTCCTTTTTTGATCCCAGAACCGATCTCTTCTAGGGCTGGACAGTGTCCGGACGGGTGGATATACTTCAGGGACTCCTGCTATCTGCTGGCAAACCACATTCGTCTCGACTGGACTGGATCAATAGTAAGTACGGGTTTCGATTTGAGTCTCGCTGACTATAAACCACCAACCCATAACCATATATCTTAAGACCTAATCCGGTTAAAATAATCAATATTAGGCTCTATATGATATATTGCCCATATATAAAGGTCATTAGATTTTTAGAGGTTTAATCTATATATAAAACCAATAAAATAATATGGTCCCATGAAAATGACCACAATATATTTCAATCTGCAAGGACATGGCTGCCACGAAATGACCTGAGATTAGGATTCGTTCTTCTAAATATACAACATCTCTATTTTCCCTTTATTTGTGTAATAAATGGATGGATGGAACCTACAGCATACATATGATTTAATTTAAACTAATACCAGTTGTAAACGTATACAAATTGAGTATATACTTAGAAATGATAGCACTACTGTATATAGTAACCAAATACTTTTATATATGAATATGAATACATATAAAAGTATATATGTATTTATCATACAACGAACCACATCCTCGCACTCGTCACACAAAAACAAATCAATAATTTCCTATACAAATCAAACTTTTCTTTTATAAATAGTTTTATAAATATCATAATATTTATCTCCATAGAAACAAATCTCTATATGACCTTTCTATGACTTCATAAATATTATTTTCTACATGCAATACATGGAAACTCAAAAACACAATGTCTCAAATGTACATGCAATACACGTGCTTATAATTATTTAATATCTATATTAAATTAAACTAAACATTTGGCAACGTATTTATCGTTTGGTGCACAGTTCAATGTTTATGATTAGACATTTTTCTATCGTTATAAAAATATATTTTTCTGTCATTCACTACCTGTCAACACAAAATTTATATATAGTGTACACATATCAGTATCACCAATATTAATACATCAATCTAACTGCATAAGACAAATTAGACACAACTTACCCATGAAGCTAGGGTATTTCTCTTATCTGAGTGATTACAATACCCCTGCTGTACAGTGTAAATGTGCGTATGCGAGAGTATCTAGACAAGCCTGGTACTATGTATAACTATTATGTAACAACGTCATATGTACAAACTTGCAAGTTCATTGTAAAAGAGACAGAAACACAAAATCAGACAAATATGTCTTGGATGCTTTAACCGGTTAAGAAATCTTCCGATTGTGTTTCTCAGAAACGTGTTAGGAAAACAGACTAATTTTAAACAAAACATTTCGATCGATTTTGTATGATCAAAATACTTCATAGCACGCCTGTGGAGTGGTATCACTTTTATGAAAAAGTTGCCCCAAACTGTAGTTTATTGCAACAATATTTTACTGAATGAGGGTTAAAACACCTGAAGAATGTCTAATAATTACAAGTATTAAAGCCCAATGAACGTCTAAGTAAAAGGATTATGCAGTCGTGAAAGGATTGAAAATGACAGCAAATATTACATACAACTAGAGACGACAGACACACAGCGCACATAACATTGATGTGATAACGAACGCATTTTCGGTTTAATACGAAAAGCACTATTTGTGTTGTAAATTTCAGAACTACTGTACCATTCACCATGAGGCTAAATTGGTTTCTATCGAGTCGGCAACAGAACAAATATTCCTCGTGCAAAGCCTTGAGTGGGAATTCAGGTTGTATAAATTTTTCATGTAAACATAATTTTTTTAGTACATTTTTTTTTCCGGAGAAATACAAATGACATTGATTTAGTGACACTAAGGAAGAAACTAAACAAAAACCATCATGGTGTGTGCAGCTTTCCATCAAAACAGTGGATGGCAGTTGCCTATAAGGTCCATAAGACATAAAAAATATATCGCTTATTAAAACTTATATTAATAAATTGATGAATCTAGATGATACTGAAACTTGTTTTTATAACAACAAGCTTTCTATTGGACTGGTGGTTCTGATGATGAAATTGAGGGAATCTGGCAATGGCTTCCCGGAAACCGAGACATGTCATATACCGCCTGGGGGCCTGGGGAACCCAACAACTATCACGGACCAGAGAACTGCCTTGTTTTGCCTGGATATGCAAACTACGTGTGGAATGATACGAGCTGCACACTCCTTGCCCATCCAATTTGTGAACTGAGGTAATTTTCCACTTTTTATAACTATTTAAAAAATACAATAGCCGCAATAGCTCAAAAGGTAGGGCGTCGGCTAGCGGATAGAGGTCGTGGGTTTAAACGCCGGCCGGGTCAAACCAAAGACTTTAAAGAAGTGGCTTCCCCCCTAACGCTCGGGGCTAAGGGAATGGCATTGCGCCTGACTCGTTGGTGTCAGTATAATGAACGATCGGGTTCAGTCTCTGGCACCTCATAAGTGCCCCTGTGCTATAATGATAGAAATGTCGCTACACTGTATCGGTAAAAAAGCCTGCAAAATCCACCCACCTATTTCCAAAAATTCACGAAAATCTTCAAACTACAAGTTCTCTTGTTATGAATGATCTACAGAAAGACAAAAGCCGGAACTATTTCTGTTAAGACATAACTTGACACAACCGGTAATGTACCAAGCCTACAAAGTACTACAAAGTACAGGCTATATACATATATACCTGTAAAATAATGGCACTATTTATATTGTTAATTAAAACTTTAGATTTTCAAATAAAGACATAATATATAGAAACTTTATAATGAAGGACAAAACTAATTTACAACATTGTGTTCTTAAGCCAGGTTCGAAAAAGAAGACAACCTTTACATATTTTAGTATTATTTCAATGAACACTAACATCTTAACACACCATCGATCTTTTTATTTTTAGTAAATGCTATTTCTAAGTATCAAATGATGTAAGTTTTTTTGTGAATGTAGGTAAATGAAAAAGTTTAAATACAGCGGGTGTGGCTTTCTGAGATTTTATTGAAGTTACAGAAAAATGTTTGATAATGAAGTCTGTTAATTTTTGCATTTCCCTTTTCTTGATATCATTTTATTTTGCTTTTTACAAGGATAATAACTGGAATAGAATAAGCGAAAATAGTTATTGTTAACAGTAAACAGAGGTATGAAGAGTGTTTCTTTATATTTCCAAGTTAACAAGCTGCATCTCTGATTTTTCTAAATTTCGAATTCTCTTCATTCAAACTAGTAATTGCATACTTGTTAAACACGATTTCTTAATATGTAATGGTTCATAGTATGTTATATTTTTTGCCGCCCTAGATTTCAACGTAACATTCATAAAAGCGTCAATTTTTATCTTGATTTGTTTTCATCACAATAAGCACCAAAATGGACAAATGATAGACAACATGTTTATAAGAGAAAACGTATCTGTACATAGAATTTGATGTTAAAACTTCTAACGACTAATTTTAGATCGTTTTTTTGTTTCAGTTTGGCAGAAGTTGCGATAGGAAAGTGAATTGGTTACGAACTTGTTGACATCAAGTTTGCCTTATCTTGTTAAAATGATACCATTATAAATATTTGGAACGTCGCTTGTTTTTCTTAAAATCTATACTTGCCATCAACATGTACTTAGAGAAGCAAGCCAACTTTTATGTGATCGATCAGATTAACATAATTAATCACATTGTTTTACATATTTACTCATTATTCTGCAGTAAAATCCTTTATGAAACCATTAAAAAGTAATTTTTCGATTTATCTTCTGAAAATGTCGGAAAAGAAATAACTGAATAATAAACCATTGAAAATAAAGATGATATGTATCATAATGCCAATATCCACAAGAAGCGAAGAAGAAACCAAAAATGAAACTTGTTATCACATTAACTCCAACCTAAGAAGACACATAAACCATAAACACAATCGTTGCTAAATAAATGAAAAAATAGAATCAAATTGAAAGCAACTTTGAAAACAAGTATAAGTCTGAAGTGTCAAGAGTTATGCATCACTTACTAGGTTATATAACTTACATGTGGAGATACAAACATCAGTGTGCTTAACCGAAGGTTGCGTATTGCGTTATGAGATCGACCCCACTTTCCAATTATCGGTTAATTTATAGAGAATATGTCAAAAGGATCTACATATCCAAAAGCTGACAGTCTATTTTAACGAGCTTCTTCGAAGAAAAAGATATGACAATCTTTTTCATATGACCATTTATCACAATGATAATATCATGTTAAACAAATATAGAGATTGTACTCGTTATACCAGTGAATATGTCACACATGTGATATGTTAGAGAAAAGGTGTCACACAAAATCACACATCTGGTGGATATGTATCATATTTATGACATAAATATTTCTTCTGCATCCCACACTGCGTTACAGCTGTTTTTGTCGCATTATTTAATAGTCAGTATGTTTGCAGTTCCGACGAATGTTTTCTTCACTACCAGAAAATAATAGTCCGATAACGTAAATAAAAGTATATCTAAAACTTCATTAGCTAAACGAATTTAAACATTAAAGTTTATTTTGTTTAAAAGGAAACATTTGTTCGTCCGTTTGTCTGTTAGGCTTTTTCATGTCACAGTTAATCTGGAATTATTAAAACGTCTTACAATGCTACTTAGTCAAATTTAATATAAATAAAGACTGTGTAAAGATGGAACTGAAAATACTCATTTTGACTATACGACTTGAAAAATAGTCATTTTTCAGTGTGGCCTCAAAAAGGAGGTAAATATCCTTTTTCAAAAGTTTTCGTGTATGCTTGCATCGCGCTGCAGATGAATAAAATGTCATTTACCGTCATTTAATTAAAATATCGTTTATGTTATAGTCTACAGTTAGATTTGCATGATCGCTTTAGATTAATGTAAGCTTTATCAGTTAGTGTAATCGTATGTGTTATATTTTATCCGATAATCTAATATATCAAATAATCATTAATCAGGAATGATATGCCCTTGGAGCTTGAAGGTTTTTCATTGTCTCAAAAATACTAGAACGAGTAAACTCACAATTGTATCGTCGAACAACAACTAAGAGAAATATTCTAATAAATACATTATTCCACGAATAAAAGGGTACTACTGTAGTTACAGATGCTCCTTGTTGAAGGAGTGGAAAATACTTTTTGGAGCATTGTAGCTTGGTGATGTGGTGCTTGGAGCGTTTATAGTATAGTATGTTGCTAAGATACGGAATATATCATAATCGTTCTTAATGAATATATTATTCAAATTATAATGGTTATGACTCACAAAAGACCTTTAACTTCGTATACATGTTATACCTTACACTATAACACTAGGTCGTATAGCGCAGGTTGACTAAGGCGGCGTAATTTGATTACATAAAGAAATACAGTGTTTGCCATACGAGTTTAAATCGTCTAATACGCTTGCCTTTTCTAAGGTTTCCTTCTAATAAATTTTGATTTACCGATAGGGACGCAGAACACATTGCTATCAATATCGTATATTGAAGCTTATAAATCTTCTCGCTAAACAAACAAAAAACGACATAAAAAGTACAAATGCCTCGCACAAGGGAAGCTGTTATTGAAAAAATACATAATTATCAATTTCTAATACTATACTTGTAACATCGACTCGTATTATGAAGAAGACTATGCAGAAGACCTTTATTATAAAAATTGTTGAAATATCCGTTGTCCAAAATCACTTTTCCGGCTGCAGCATGCGATTTTTCCTATTTTTTCTGCTTTTGATTAGATGTTTCTTCCGATCACTACTTTTTTTAAAATTTACTGATTTTCTCAATCTTTTTTTTTAAATAACCCTTATATGTAAGTTATGATAAAATATCATCCTTGCAAAGTATTAATAGAATTTAAAAAGTAGGATTTTCTGAAAAAAATCTGCTTCCGAATCAATTATTGTTACTCGTGTTTATATTTAGAGTTGAAAAATACCCCTTGATATTTAAAGCGATATCTTTCGCGATTCGTATTGTTTTACAATAGATCTCACGTTAAAACAATCTTTACTCAAATAAATTACACACACATCCCAGAACAGACCCTGGATGTTGTGACATTTATTGGATATTGGCAAACGGTCAGATACCACCATTAACTAACTCCACATGTGGAAGGACACGTATATTTGTTGAACTGTAGTGCACATATATAATCACTCGTACTGCGTGCGACTAGGCTATCTAACACAACCTTCTGATAAAGAAACAAGTCGACGACAAAAACTAATGGACGCCCTTTGCAAGCTCGCGTGTCTCCTCATGTGTCTGCGGTTGTCTCTGGCAGGTAAGTTGAAATTCATTGTTTAGTTGAACGATTCTCTCATAACAAGTACATGTACGACCACAACAGCAGCAGCAGCAACAACAACAACATTCGTATTTTCTTACATCAGCTTGAGTTCACCAATGACATATGCGAGGTAAACAGGGTTTCCTTATCGTGGCTAAACAAGAAAATTATTGGTTATATTGCCAACTGTGGAGATAAATGACGACATCTTTCTCAGATCGATGGCAATATAATTATATTCTTAGTCAATACATGCAGCGTACAACATATAAAATCGTAATTTAGCTATTTTTCTTGTTTTTAATTCTAGATCCATGGGCTTCTCGGGCCAGGCATTGTCCGGAGGATTTTGTATACTTCAGAGACTCCTGTTACCTTTTTTCTTACACAATTCTTGTTGACTGGAGGCAGGCAAATGAAAGTCTTTTGCGTTCGCCTACTGACACGATATTAGATAAGCTGACTATAAACTACCATTCCATCACCACGTGGGTTGAGACCCATTCAATTTTACAACACCCAATTTTTGAAGTTTAACCTGACATACGGAGCGCCGATGTGTTAACTAATGTTTGCCTGGGATGCGTTAAATTATGTGCATTTGTTGCGATAAAATGCTATCGAGTATTTCAATTTATAATCATTATAAATCAACGTCAACACAGTAAATGATTGGTTTTGTTTTCTTTCTTGTTACGTCATTGTTTTAAACGAATGACCATGCTACATATATGCACATATAGCTGTCAGTAAATTAGGGGTGGCTGCGACTGTATGTTAGTACGAAACAATGATAAGGTATGACGAGAAAGAAAATATTTATTTAAAATTGAACGATTACAGGACGAATGTATACACAGGCAAGATTATTGTAAAACGGACAAAAAGCTGTGACAAACTGTTACAACGAAATAAAAACACAACAGCTAACGTATTGGAAGTGCATGTCGACAAAAAATAATGACAAGGGCGATTTATTTTATTAAATGAGCTCTAACCTCACACGTACGGTAGGTTTTCTCTGAACGTTGTTGAGAAAACAAAAACAAAACTGTCCAAGAAACAATATTGAGAAACGCCATTTGATCAAAAGTAGTGTCGCCACATGAAAAATCAAATTATCATTATACGATGAGTACAGCAGAAAATTGTTTATTAAAAAAAAAGCTAAATTCAAATAAACGCATAGGAAAAATAAAAGAAGCAATCCTGATCAGATGACGTGAATGACAATATATGCTGCCAGTAACTCAAAATTCTTTTTTATACCGCCGCAATACTGTACAAGTAACAAGCCCACTTGTGGTTTTAAACGAAACGTATTATTTTGGCTGTTTATTTCAGAACTACTGCAATGTTTACTACGGAGCAACATTGGTGTCTATCGAATCTGCTGCAGAACAAGCCTTCCTAGTAGACATTTGCAAAGATCTTGGTGGTGGTACAGGTTGTATATACTAATTTATCTTAAAAACTATATTTTTATGTACGTAATCGAGTTATCAGACACAAATAGCCTTTTCAAATTTATAAACAGCGTCTTGTGAAAATCAGACATTTTCACGAATGACACCTTTAGAAGGGTAGATAAGAAGATCGGACGATGCATTGCTCTCTATTAAAAATAAATAAACAATGTTTGACAGTTTTTGACAATATTCAAGTTTTAATACTGAAACTTAAAACTTCAAAACGCGATCGTATATTCGACATTGAAATAAAAGTGACGTGAACATATGAATGTCAATTATATACATAAATGGTTTATTTTATAACCTAGCTGGATATTGGACGGGTGGTTCTGATGAAGAAATTGAGGGAATTTGGCAATGGTACCCTGGAAACCGAGACATGTACTACACCGCCTGGGGTCCGGGTGAGCCCAGCAGCAGCTCAGGCCGTATTGAAAATTGTCTAACTTTGTACGGTCCTTTAAACTACACGTGGAATGATGAGAGCTGCTCTAACGTTGGCCACCCATTGTGTGTGCGGAGGTAACTTTCCCCTTCAAGTATAAATGGAAATACTAAACAAACAAACAAGGTTTAAAAAGTAAAATACGTTTTAAAATATAACAGACCGACATCTCCATTAGACGAAGTATAGACTGGTCATGCACAAATCCTAGATATTGCTTTGGGTTATAAATAGTATACATTGTTCGTGTAAAATAAGGAATGTTCTAGAGTTGTATTGTATGTATTTACAGTTGTTTAAACTGCTCGAACGTGAAAATGACAGACACACACAAGAACATTAATGAATAACTCACAAAACTTGTTCTTAACAACACTAAAAAGATGACAGTTTTGATAAAGGGAGACGAACATCGTCTACTTTTTTCTTATGAATGCACGTAACTTCTAGGTTTGGAGCGGTTTTAATGTTAAGGTGAATGGAATTAACTGATTAAGTTTCTTTTAAATATTGTAGGTGTGCAGGCCTTTTTATTGAAATAATTTATGTTCAGTAAATACATACTATAAGGAGGACGAATTGTGACTTACCTTCTCCACCTTTATGATTTGAAATAGTTTTAGAACGGTTAAAACACATGATTTAGTTCGTTATTTTATATTAAATTTCAAAAACATGATACATCTGATGTATCTTTTTTCCTTTTTTACCAACTAACGCATAGCTAGTGTGTTTAAAAGGATTATTTAATACAGAATAGCAAAGAGTGCGTAACGTGTATCTTGTTTCTCGGCTAGACTACAATCACGTTCACAAAAGCGTCGATTTAAGTCTTGGTTCGATTACATAAAAAACAACACCACCAGACATAAGTATGCCGTTCTTCGACATTGTTTAATGTGATAAAAAAGATGCAAAGTACATACATGTTTTAAAATAAACTTTACTTGATTTCTTAATTTAATTTTATATTTGCGTATTTCTTTTCAGTTTGGAAGGAACTGTTATTGGAAAATGAATTGGTGACATTCGAATTGACATTATTTTTGGTATTTCTTGTTAAAAAAGAAATAACCGTTTTAAATAAAAGGCACAATTTCTTTCTTTTCTGAACCTAAAAACTAACCATTGACATAGAAAAATGGATTACAGAGAATAAATTTAAACTCTGATATTTAAGTAATAGTAATTATCCACCTTAAATTGTATCTCACAAAGAGATCTACCCATAACAAAATCATTTAAACTGACTTTGTAACATGGTGTCTAAATTATGGGCCATTGCAAATACAAAATACTGTATAATAATATTGTCAATTTAAATATAATGGATTACGAATACAACAATGTTTTATGTAATAGTTTAATTCCAGCCCAATAACACCCACACCTTCGTAAAAAGTTGTTAGATGCAACTGGGAAGATTAAGAAACAAATTGGAGTTTACAGAAACTTTGAAAAACGAATACAAGTGTAATCACTTGTGCAATAGTTCCAACATAATACACAATACATTTTTATACAAATGTTAACGTGCTTGATCGAATAGTTATTATTGCGTTGCTTAAAATGAGATGGATTTTATTCTTAGTGTCTTTTGTGAAAACGGCAGTTTAGTCTGCTTAAAATCAGGTGGTATTACAATAGAAAGGGTCTGCATCGCCGAAAGTAGCCAGTCAATTTTAATAATACATGCATCTTAGAAATAGCCACATGATAAATCCGTGTTTGACACTTCAAGGCATGGTGTCATTAATATGCTCATGTGCCCACTCTTACTGCTAGTTCTCTTTAAAGTTTTAAGCCCGATTTGTGATTGTAAAATCTGAAATAACGGTAGCCAAATTTGTACATTAACCTTGGAATTCAGATTTATCTACATATATGTTTCCACAATTTATATTCTCCTTCTTGTTGGGTACATAGCAGAGCAGGTCATTTACTAAACGAATCTTTAGAATGGATGAACGTTAAGATACAAATTCTTTCGAATGAAAAAGTGACATTACGAAATAATATTAAGAAACATTAATAAGGAACTATGATATGATACGTCCTATAAGCACTGCAATTTTAATTTGTTATTGTGAAAACAATATGTTTGGGCTTAAGCAAGGCTTTGGGCGAGTTTATAGGTTTGTCTTTCAGCAACCAAATAAATATTCAAAGCAAATTGATAGCTATCACGATTTATGTATATTATTCGTTGTTATTTGACGTCCATTGATTTAATTAGGAAGTATTAATGAATTAAAACACATTACATTCATAACTGTTGTTACAACCGGTGTCGCTATTTACGATTTATTTATAAAATGACACGTTTACTAAACGACGAAATGGTGTAACAGAAAGAACAAGCCAGCAACAAACTAGTACGATACTATTTTATTTTAATAAACAATTAAATCTATGGCGTAACATAATCAAAACAAATATATCAGACAAAATTTGAGAATGCAAAATAAATGTTAGCCTACAAGTGGTCCCTTTAGGTGCCTTTAATAGTCCAATTAATAATCCAACGTCAAATAATCTTGAAGAATTTTCGATATAATGTCCTCGTAGACACACACAGGTGAAATAATCCAAAAGGTAGAGCAATACACGAATGTAATTTATATAATTCCAAATCCAACACTTAAATATTTATATCACTGAGGAATATAAAAAAACACGTTAAGTTCTAACACAGAAATGTTTAATATAGAAGCTGCAAGTATTTCCAAACTATAAATCAAAACTTTATGTCCAAACTTTATACTTTAATCGCCTGACAAGCTCTTATATAGACCCAATGAATTTCTAAAACATTCACAAAATCCAGAACATTTTCGAAACCCAGTTAAAAATTAAAAAAATGAATTTTCTAGCCCCTTCATTCTAGCAGTTACGCGAATGCTACTTCATGCGAAATACGTCATTAATACTAGAACAATAAACAACCCCTTAAACTGGCTAACGTAACCTCAAACACGGTGTACTATGGTACATAACACTGTTAAATGTTAATATTTGCTACTCATGAAAATACTACATCTACTCAATTATAGACTCCATAACTGGTGTGTCACTAATGGGTTTTTAGTATTTATCAACAATATTTCTGACATTCATAAATTTTGTCTATATAACCTTAGAACGAATACGCATATAACCAAATGTATCAATAACCACAAATCGGGCGCCCAAATTAAATATTGTATTTATCAACAATATTTCTGACATTCATAAATTTTGTCTATATAACCTTAGAACGAATACGCATATAACCAAATGTATCAATAACCACAAATCGGGCGCCCAAATTAAATATTGTTAGTGACATAATTTAGACTAGCCAAACAAACCGTCCTTGAACACTAGTGACATGGTGTCCGGGTGCAACAAGATACCCACCACCCAATATCAGAGGCAACAAGGTCCCCGAAACCCAAAACATGTTGCAGTCCAAAAAAAAAATCATTTGTTTCTGTCCATCGTTTTGGTTCGCATTAAGTTCCTATAAATTTAACAATAGAAAAGGCTTATGATAAACGACACTTAACCTACGCCCATATTTGCAGAGTCAATTTCAAGTACTCGTTCAGAACGTATTTCCATTTGCTGTTTCTATGTTGACCAAAGTTGATTCATGGTGTGTAGAGCAATAGTGCTTACAAAGATAATGAACAAATCAAACTTTATTCACAGTCGTTACATGTTTGGTGATAAATGATATAAACAAACATGAACGGTATGGTAAAATGTGCATACAGATTCAGAAACATTTGAAATTAAAACTACGTACGAGAAGACACTATAATGGAAAGTTGAGAAAAATTCTGCAGATTGTTCTGTTTGTTTGCTTCTGTATTAAAATCACAAGTCCGAATATGTGCCAAAATGAAAACTATATACTTATACAACTATTCACAAACAAACACAATTCAGATGAACGATGCATACATGCGGGGCTTCAGTAAGATTTTAATTATTATTATATTATTATCAAATTCTCTACGAAGGTTGACAATTATAATTCACAATGAGCTTTGAAATCCAACAAACATAAGAATATGCTAAATACGAAGTATATATGAAAACATTTTTCTTCGCAGATAAATAACAACAACATAATATACATATACTTATACCTGTATCATGCAATATATATGCAATAACTGTTTGATGTCGTTATCCAAATTTTTGCAACCTGTGTCATGTAGATTGTTTTTCAAACAACATAATGTAAGAATGCTTTTGATATCTGTGTTTGTCAATTTGTACAAGACTACATCAAAGTTAATTACAGTTTGTTATGTTATACCTGAGGTAATCTACCACATTTTCCTAAGACAAGACAAATGATGGTCGTCAAGAAAAGGACATTGAGATACTTTCTACAATATTCGATGTGCACAGATTTGAATGTGGGCAACAATCCATATGCCCATAACATACAATGGGTTAAATCTTTGACTACACCAACTTCAAATATTCGTCGACTTTGATATGCCAAATAGATGTTTGCTTTTTTTGCTTGCTTGGCAAGCGTATTGCTCGCAGGTCAAGTTTCATGTTTGCATGACAAGTTTTGCTAATGTAGAGCTCCAGGACAGGTTAGTATGTTAATCATTATCTCATCTTTGTATATTAGCTAGTTTTGAACACACACACACACACACACACACACACACACACACACACACACACACACACACACACACACACACACACACACACACACACACACACACACACACACACACACACACACACACACACACACACACACACACACACACACACACACATACACACACACACATACACACACCAAAACAAAACAAAACAATACAAAACAACACAATAACAAATATCAACAGCAACAATAAAAAACATACAGAAACACAAACAATCAAAACAAAACAACGACAAAAACTACTTTTACTGTTTCATGACGTACCGCTATATTTTTTTAAGTCAATAATATTTAATTGTTTTTATATTATCAAAGCCTGTTTAAAGTCTACATTCAGGCAATCAAACCAACCACTTACTATTATTATATATATGATTGCTTGCAATGCTAAAATGTTATCCTCCGTCAAATAGCCATAACGAAAACCGGCGTGTCATTCAAAATTTTGCTAAGGTTTTAGACCCATCTATATAGCCAATCCTTTACGACAGAAAAGAATATTTCATATGAAGTATTTGTTATTAAAATTCCTCTGTGATTATTAGGATTGTCCCCAGGACCAGATTTATATTTGATGTAAAGGATAGTGAGTCCCAGTGTAGAAGAGATAACATCAGTTTTTAACATTTTATGAAACTTAACCTTAAGTTTAGGTGCAATGTTATTTAATGAAAACATATTTTGCAGGAATATCATTAGCCCCTGTATTTTCTCCATTTTTGTCAGCTCATTGACAGCGTTTATAATTCTGTGAATTTGCAAGGGTATATTTAATTTATCAATTGTTTGTTAGTTATAGTGTAGTGTCCCGGTCCCTAATCTGTTTTTGTGTATACCACAATCCACGTATATCAATTTTAAAACATTTAAACTATTAATTTTTGGAAATGGATCTACATGTCAATGCTACAAATCGTTGTTGTTTGAAAATCTACCATATACGCTTTGGTTTTCTTCTGGCTTCTACTATATGACATTGTTGACGTTGATATAGGCTTCTAAACATTATGTTTATATCCTTTGCTTTGTTAATCTACATTCAAGTAATGTCTTGTATCTAATTTGTTTTTATAATCTCAATTACCGTTCCACCATAGTTGCTGCGTACTTTTACGTGTTGAGGGTTGACAGTTCTTCCTTTTCCCTACACTATGATTAAGAATTAGTACGGTCTCGACGCCTTTATTTACACTTGTGTCAATACTATATAGTATCCTGTAACAGTTAGAATGCAACAGATTATCATTGTTACTAATGCTGTTTTGAAAACGTATTTATTACTTTCAATGCATCTTGTAGACAAAAGACAAAATATATAATATTATTCGAGACATTACGCAAATAAAAATCTTTTTCCATTATAACACGTTCACTTGACTGAAAATAAGAAGAGGAATACAAAATGTCTTTATTCGATTTACTTTCATTATACTAATCATGTTACCAAAGGATATATGATGTCATTTGTTGCGAAATATTACTTTTAATAAAAAACATTTCCTTATCAATGCCGAGACTCAGTGCGTTAGCATAAACTTCGATCGATATTTTATTAGAACTTTTGTGCAAAATTAGAGAATTTTTTTCTTAACATCTCTAGAATTAGTCATCGGTTTAGTTTGCATATATCAAAACAAGTGCAATAAAGTGACAAATTGCAATTCGATCTCGTTAAACCGTTCAGCGACATTCAAGTAGTTATACATACGACACTGTCTTTATCATCTTTCAACTGTGCTGCAAATTGGTTCCTTACTGCCTGTATCTAAGTTATCTTACGAGGTAGTGTTATGAAGATTACCCAAAAGCCAACGAGAATGGACGTGGTTAGAAGCTCGTATGTCCTTTCATGTCACTGGCAGGTAAGTTCAAATTCATTGTTTAAATAACGGTTAGATAACAACAGCTTAGTGTTTAATTAGTTATTTAGTTAGTTAATTTAGTTACCAAGAGCCTTTAAAATATTATTAGTTTAGCTAGCAATACATTCTTCTGATCGAGTTAATCTTAATTAGTTAATTTAGTTACCAATGGTCTTTAAAATATTTATAATTTTGCTAGCAATACATTCTTCTGATTGAAATAGTTTTTTCCTCAATTACTGTATACGTGTAAGAAACGATATAAGCGGGATCTTAATCATGGCCTCATTACAATATTGTTGGTAAAATTGTAAATGGAACATTGCCAGAGCTGTATGTCCTCGTTCTGTCACTTAAATTATTGCAATAGAAATACTATCGCAAACGATGTCTTTGATAATAGAAACACGTGCAAGTTTTCTTTAATTTCAATATCTTATGACTTTATGTAATGTTTATGCATTGTCAATATGTGCAGGTCACATTTCATTATATTTTCAACAATTTCAAGTTACCGTACTCTCCGCACTCTTTTCCAGACCAACTGGCTTCTCGGGCCGGACAGTGTCCGGACGGATGGGTGAACTTCAAAAACTCTGACTACCTATTTGCAATCTACATAACTGAGGGTTGAGTCAACTGTATGTCTTTTTGTCCGTACCAAAAATGGCCGGGGCGTTATTGTAGTTGAACTTTAATTACCAAAGCTACAACGTAAGGTATTAAGTTGGTAAATGGACATTCTTCTAGGTTAAACCAAAATGTGTACGTACAAAAACATATCGATAAACGCTTTTAAAATAAAATACATATTTAACTTGAATGACATTTAACGATACTTTTGTCTAAATGGTAAATACGTTGTCTGAATTGATCGCACTTTTAAATTTAGTTTTCAAATATCTTGTTGACAGTTGCTGGACGGAAACGACCAATTACTTTCATATTTATATCATAAATAGTCCTGAGATTATTATATGTATGCCAATCATATTGACAGTTGTGTCTAAAGAGATATGAACAGTGTTGAACGCGTGTTTAATGCAACTTTTTCTTTGTTAATATAGTTTGTTATTACTAAAATTAAAGTAGAAATAATTCTGCACATTTAAAGGCAGATACTAAAGTTGGTATATTCAAGCTTATTGTTCTCGTTTGCAAAACGTTATTATAAAAGGTATGTTGAGTATCATGCCTTAACAGACAGTCCGCAACAATAAGAAGAGTTTACTGGTTTTCGTCGTGGCCTTTTCTTGACAAAACAAATATTTCAGCGCTTCCGATTATTTACCAAAAGAGGCTTGAATAAACAATGCCAATCTTTGGTAGGTGCAATTTATGCATTTGAAGGTACCTCATGTCACGGTTACCATGATTAACTTGTTATTTATGTATCGCCAATCGTCTTTACGTTTTAACATTATTGTTACGGCTGTAAAGAAAAAATACCTATTGCTAAAGTATACCATAATTATTAAACGCATATTGTCATTACTCTAAGAGAAGATAAAGCTCAGCAAGTCTTTCTTTTAGTTAACTAAATATAATTAAGAACAAACACACATACAATATCAACAATGTTCTAATGATAAAAATGTTTCGAATGTCACCTCAGTATTCTTTCAAACGACGTACAATGTCTTTAAAGCTTTTTATATGTGTGTCAAATGAACAATGGAATGGTAAATCAATTGGTGCAGATTTGCTTAGGTGGGAAACAATAAAAAGTAATGAGACAAAACACACTCTTATATCGTTAACCTCGTATAGGATTTAGATCAAATTAACGAATTCTGTTCAAGAAATCGCATAGAAAACTGTTACTTTTTTAAAGCAGTTTGTGTAATTTATTTTTAAAAGGCTAACTATCTAACTCGTTTTACATTAGTTTCATGCAGAGTAATTAGAGATAATGAGTGATTCGTAAAGGATTTGGTTTACGATAACTAAACACATTATGGATCTGGCTAGAACAATATGTGATCTTAAAAAGAAATAAACTCTTGTAAACATTTAACTGTTGGGAACCAGAATAGAGATTCTGCATGAAATTATGGTTTTTGGTTAAATAGTCCTGGTTACAGTTTTCAGTTTTAAGAAGATTTTTGAAGACAGTGTCCACTTGAAGCAGATAAAATGATACATTTACTGTGTACAACAAGCTCTAAACACTCGACATTGAATCACATTACACTATCTTGACACCGGTTCGACCAGTGTGAAGCTAATATTATATCATACTTGCTTGAGCGTCAGCAAGCTCATGTCGAGGCCCATGTTTAAACACCGGGTCTTCCTGTAACTAGAGCCGACGCTCTACCACAACAAGTTTCAATATTTGAACTTAATCTATAGTCCACCTACTAAGAATATTAAACATCCCCTACTTTAACTGACTCTTGACTGATTGCTTTTGCTAAAATCTGATGGAATATATTTACACTATACATATTCTTAAACTTACAAAGCATGACGTAGGTATAAGTAAAAATCTGTATTGCTTTTTATAAAGTAACTGAATAGTGGGGAGTACATTTTAAAGATACAATCAAGAAGGAAAATGTAGTTAAAACTAAATAGCATGATCAGGAAGTTAAGTCAAATTGGGTTTTAACCATTAAAGTCAGTTAATTTCGCGATAAAATACAAACAAGTTAATGACACCACAGACACGTTCCATCATCAGAAAAATGTTTTGCAAGTCATGGTTTCGTGAGAAACAGATACATAAAGACAATGATATACAACGATGAAAGACATATATCTGTATTTAATGATCTTGCAGATGTCTTAGGTTGTCACGCTAACTGAACTCAAATATAGTGTAATATTAAAAACGCATCTTAAATTCGCTAGATAGAAAAAATATTACACTTTCGAGAGACTTTTTCGCAAAAAAATAGTTTGAGTAACAACGCAGCGTGGTTTTTAAAACCGAAAGCAAATGTTAAACCAGTGCCGATTTTGTTGGAATTTCTTTAGCTGGAAATTCAGTAAGACTCACGGTAACTACCGAAAGCAAGTGGAAAAATAATAACAAAAATGAAAGCATGATATTTCGTTCACATTTTTAAAAAGCCACGACTCGGTTTGCCACCAGAAACGTTCGCCCTAAAAGTCAAATAGGAACACGCCGAGTATTTAAAGATTGAACAGTCACTTTTCCTCATTCCCTAAATTTATTTTAGCCAAAACAGGAATAATACTTTTATTTGCAATTGCTTCTTGCGCAAGTATTAACTGATCTATTTTTATCTTTATACATACATATATATTATTTTGTTGCACATCATCATCAATATATAATAATATTAAGATAACAGCCAACCGTTCTATTGATTTTTAACATTGGCCCGTTTATTGTAATTCTTCTCATGTTATGGATGGACATACCATTAAAAATTGCACATCGTTGATGGCATAAACCGTGTAAAATCTTTTTTGTTGGTTGATCCTACGGATCCCATTAAATTACTGAAGTATTTTTTTTGGAAATGACACGTTTGCCCTGATGTATGACCACGTGGTAATGGCTGCATGGCAGCTTTAGTGATGTACTGTCAGGCACTTGTTCTGCAAGAAGTTCTTGCTCTGGATTTTAGTCTGACAATTTCAGGACAGAAGTTTTAGTTTGAAAGAATCCACATGAACCAAAACATTAAACTTAATATATTAGAAATTAAGAATCAATCTGAAAATTTTATTCTTAAACCACTGACTTCCTTGATAATAGAATTGGAACGTAAAGCGTTTGGAAAATAAATCCTGCATATAATATGTACAGATGACTTTCCACATTCGACGACAGTCGAATCAACTATCTTTATTTTAAACATACACACATTTGGGTTGATTTCTATAGTTAGTGTTTACTTGAAGCAAGTGTACAGAAAGAGAGAAAGAGAGAGAGAGAGACAGAGAGACAGAGAGACAGACAGAGAGAGAGAGAGAGAGAGAGAGAGAGAGAGAGAGAGAGAGAGAGAGAGAGAGAGATCTTGTCTCTTGCAAATACTTTCCTAAACAAATAAAGGCTTTGAATAAATATTTACAAACGGCAAACACAATCAAAGACAAAGGATTCATATATGCACGACTTCTGCGTCTAAAAGGTAAGATGTTGAAGAAATGATTGCCAGATCACGAACTACTGTGCCTCATTCTGATGACACATACACATAAATATACATATGTAACCGTGCTTTGCACTCAATGCTATTATGTCAATATTCTTTGTTATTGTTTCTGTACTTATTCTAACTATGTTTTTCTGAACCAGAATTAATAATCGGCTAATAGGTATAACGTTATTTACTTCAAATAATATATAATAGCTTTTAGCAGAGCCTGTCCAAAAGTATTCAGCGTTGTTTAACAGTCTTTAATAAATGGAACCCAATTCTATATGTCCAGTACATATATAAAGTCAAAACAAACAAACCATTTGCAGTGCATATTAAATATATTTTTTAACTATCTGCCTGTCTGTCTGCCTGCCTGTTTGCCTTCCTGCCCATTCATCCATCCATCCATCGATCCATCTATCTATCTATAGTCTTAATAATTATAGGTTATTTACACTGAAGTGTCTAATACAGATTTATATTTGGGCATATTAAGTCCAAATTAAAAAAACAAAACAAACATATTGGACGAGTCTTAATGTAAAATGACCTATTCTATATTATATACCCATTTTTTTCTGTTGTCGACTTAATATTCACATCATTATACTTGTGCTTTCACTACTTTTAATTTGTAAACAACACGTATTGTATAGTGCTTCCATGCATCTATTTGTATTCGTTAACGAATTTTAACGTATATTGTTTGTGTCCGAGATGTTCAGATTACTTCTAATAACGTAAAATATTAAAACCTGTACTTTCCAATACATCTATGCACAGGATAATCACGTAGTACAAATCGACTAAGATGATTGGTAAAAAATGGATATAGAATAATTTTACGAAAAACGCAGGAATCTGTAATTGGTTTAAGTCAGCACCTATCGGAAAATAATGCTTAAAAAGGCCTATGTTTTAAAAAAGCTTTTTGTCGATATGTTTACAATGGTAGTTTAAAGGTTAAGGATTATAATAAAAACGTGTTTGACAAAGTTACTAACTGAAATTCAATATGAATTAAATGCTGTTTGTACTTACAAGGAATAAATAAAAAGGAATCGAATATATTTGAAAAGAAAGAGATTTAGTGTCTGCAAAAAGAAGGAAATTATCTTTTTATAGTCTTAATTTATGCATTCATCGTCGTTGCAGGTAAATACAATGTCCTTTAAAGTATTAAAATATTGCTCATTTTATAGCCTTTCGCATCGAGTTTATATAAACTCCATCTACGTAACAATACGACCAATCGTAGGTTCGGTTATGGTGCTGAAAGGTAATTAATTTTTGTTTCTACATTATTTAAAAAATACACGTCATATGAAAATCTAAATTCTATTGTCAAACAGGAGCTCATACAAAAATACAAAGCTATTTTTAACAGTTGCATTATCACACGAGCAAATCAGATAAAAATCAGGTGAATTTGATAAACGTGCGCGCTTTAATCTATGTATGCTGTCTTGTAACATTATATAGATAATAAAAGTGAGTAAAAGAAATGTCCCTGGTTTATCAGGAGGGGGGAGGAGATTTTTGTTTCGAGACATTGGTCTGTTAGCTTGGTGCTATCGTGCTTATAGGTAATGTAGTCAATGTATTATATTGCTAATCTATGGAACGTTTCATAACTGTTCACAGTGAATACATTTATTAAAGTTTATTTATTTCATATGATTAGACTCACAAGAGACCTTTAACTTTATATACAAATTATATGCTACAGCATTACACTTGTCCGTAGAGCGCAGTTGACTAAGGCGTCGCAATTTCGGTACCATTGGAATGAGTGTGTTTGTCGTATGACTTTTAATCGCCTAATACACTTGCCTTTGTTTCGGGTCTTCCCTTCTAAACATTGTTATATTTGATTAACAAATTGAGGCCCAGAACACAGAACATGGACAGGACGCTGTGACATCTATGAAGTGTATGACTGGATCTAGGCAATTCGTTCGATACTACCTTTAAAAATCTAGAAATAAGGAATTATTTTTATCTTCATTCCACTGCGTTGCGAGTTGCTTATCATTTCTTCAGCATGTGACTAGGTTATCTAAAAGGTCAGTGTGGTAATGAAATAAGTCGACGACAAAAGAGAATGGCCGCTGTTTGGAAGCTTGCGTGTCTTCTCATGTGCCTAAGAATGTTTCTGGGAGGTAAGGTGAAATAAATTGCTCTATTGAACGATTGTTTTATAACAACAATAACAACATCAACAAAAACAACAACAACACCATCATAATCATCAATTTAATTTTAGTTATATACCAATGACGTTTAGAAACTCCTACCTCAGATTACAAAATATTCTATTCGGCGGGGAGATTGTTTACCTTTAGAAATGCATACAAAGTCAATATTACTATGAGCGCATGGTAAAAATGAATTTTTATCGTGTCCAAGTAAGCATCTTCTTGGCTTTAATGTATTTTTGTAATTTATGAACATAAATAATGACGTCTTTCTCAGATCGTTCGCAACAAGTGTTTATAAATAGTCAATATGTGAAGAGCAAAGCATGTAAAAAGGGAATAAAACTAAAGTATATTTTCCCGCTTTTGATTCCAGAACCACATGCTTCTCGGGCCGCGCAGTGTCCGGACGCGTGGATATACTTTAGAAACTCATGTTACCTTTTTGCTAACCACATTCTTGTCGACTGGATTGAGTCAAGTGTAAGTCTTGTGGGTTCGTTTACGGACACGATATTAAATAAGCTGACCTTAAACCACTAGCCCATCACCATGTGGGTTAAGCCCTATTGACAATAAGTTTTATGAGATTAAACTGACATACGTAGCGCCGATGGGTTTACTAAATACTCGTCTGTGATGTGTTTACACTAAGTGCCTATCTGACGATAAAATACTCTCGCGTATTACAATGTAACAATAATCATAAATCAACACATCTGTTTCAGATGTCGTAATGGATTGCATCCGTTGTCATTAAAACGAATGGCCAAGCTACATATATGTGCACATAACATTATTACATATTGTAAGGCCCCAGGATTAGGTGTATTAAAACAAATGTTGTTTTCTTTATTAAAAGTTAATAAAGTTAAAGTTTAACAGCTGATGATAAGCATAAGCACGTGGATAAAGACTGTTGCTCTTGTTATTTAGACGTGATTTAGCTACGTTCTTACTAACCAGCTGTATCTCACTTCGAATGTCATTAGTTTCTGCGAATTCCTTTGTTTATATCATCATTATTCCTATGTAAGTGATCTTATATCCTCAGGATCCATGTAATAAGTTGTGTAGCCACGTTGTTTTATCCTAGAAATCACTAGTTGTTTTTACGAAGACTTTGTTATATAGGATATTCCTTATTTATTGTCTGAGCAGACGAGCTTAACAGGGTAGCCATTTTTTGATGCAGTAAGTTTACTCTGCGTCTGTTTAAATCTCTCTGCTAACGGAGGTTTGTAGCTCTAGAAACCAGAAATTATGATTATCTGGTAGAACATGTATTTTAATATTGTATTTTTTGTCGGCATGTGTTTAATTTATTGTTAAAGAATACTTCTGAAAGCGCACTATATCTTTTGCACATTATTTTTTTTGCGTTCTATTTTGCACACTATTTTCTTGTGCATTCTTTTCTGCACAAGATTTTTTGGTGACTGCCACAAGATTTTCAAGTGCATGCACAAAATTTTCTGGTGCATTCACAAGATTTTGTGGTGCACTGGAATCAGTATAAATAGCTGTGAGTTTCCTCAGTCGAGGACTCCAGCACTTTGCAGACGTTCATTTTATTCGATCATATTTTATTTGTTTTTGTTAAATTTTTATTTTAAATCAAGGGATAGGTAAAATCACCAGATAAATATTTTTAATTTGGAAAAACATAGTTGACGTATTATTTTTGCTGTTATTAAAGTGAATAGTATTTTAACGTTAGTGTCGAAAGCAAATAAGATGAATGTTACTCTTACTGTTTTAACGTAAGGTGAACTTATACAAAATATTTGTTATTATGTTTATAAATGGTGGCCGCGTGATTCAATACCTGAACATAGAATTTTCGCAGCGTCTATTTATTTGCGTTTTAGTGAAGTAATATCCGCAAATTAGTGAATTGATATACTTATTACTATTTTGTTTAATAATCAATAAATCAACCATTTAGTTACACTAATACATCGTTGGTCGTTATTTAATATTCCTTAATATAAATTAAGCTGGAGTCCAGCAAATAAAACAACATCACCCCGGGTGCCGTAACAATATTACTTAAAATAAAAGATTCGGAGTAGTTGCGTCTATCTTTTACCACAATGATCCGATGATTTTTTTTATTTAAAACAGCAATTACAGTACAAGAAAGTATACATATGTAATGTTATTGTTAAATGGACAAAATCACTGTGACAAGATGTTATATACATAAAACAAATCAACAGCTACCGCATTGGAAGAATAAGGAGTAGGGTTCTTTAATCTGTTTATAGAGTTCTCACTAAGTAAGTTACTTCTCACTAATGAAATCTTTTCTCAGAACATTCAGTAGAAAATAGAGAAATATAAGAGTCAAAGCGAATACTAATAATTGGATCTAATTATTGACGCAATATGATCAAAAGTAATGACGCCACTCAAACCAACACTCCCCGCAAAACAACAACAACAACAACAACAACAAAACTTAAATTAAAATTCGCTTGAAAGCTTTTCATTACCTTTATAAGAAAAGTGCAACAAAGACTAGAGTCATACAAATATCTTTATAAGACATAATTACCCCGTAGAATTATTTAAAAAAATCCAAATCCAGTAAACGCTTACCAAAAATATACGAAGCAATACTGATACATGTAAGATGAAGTAAATGACAACATTGGCTACACTCCTGGGCAGATTCTTTTTACAATCGCAACATTGTACAACTATCCTTACTGTTTATACGAGCCGACTTTTGGCCTAAAATGAAACGTACTTTTTTTTTGCTAATAACTTCAGCACTACTGTAGTATTCACCATGGAGCAACATTGGTTTCTATAGAGTCGGCTGCAGAACAAGCCTTCCTCGTGGACAAGTGCAAAGCCTTTGACATGGGATCAGGTTGTTTTTATTTCTGTAATTCAAAACCATATTTTATTACAGTTCACTAGCAAATTATTACCTTTAAATAGTTTTTATCATATTTAAAAATTACAATATTTGAAAGTGACATCTCGGGGAAGTTAAAAACTTACTAAAAAAACCAGACACTGCTTATATATGTGTTGCTATCTTTTTTCAGCAAAACAATGTTTAACAGTTGCGGGCAAGGTTCACACTATAAAACTAATAACACCAGAACGATCGTACGTTTGACATTTAGACAAATGCCATTTGAGCATGACAGTTGTATCGGTAATTGGTTTATTTTATCACCCAGCGATGTACTGGACGGGTGGTTCTGATGAAGACATTGAGGGAATCTGGCAATGGTATCCCGGAAACCAAGACATACACTTCACAGCCTGGGGACCTGGAGAACCCAACAACAATTTAGGCCAAATTGAGAACTGTCTAACTTTGTACGGTCCTTTAAATTACATGTGGAATGATGAGAGCTGCTATACACATGGCCACCCACTGTGTGAGCTGAGGTAACTTTCCCTTTTCACTTTGCCTCTTACCAAGTATAAATGGATTTCCTAAAAACTTACAAGTTATATAAGTATAATACGTTTAGAAATAAGACAAACACTACAACTATATCTCAATCAAAGAATAAACTGGTAATGTACAAACCCAAGTATTGATTGCAATATATACAGTTTACATTGTATGTTCGAATGGTTATAGTGTTATCAATGCTTTGGTATTTACAGTTATTCAAACCATCAAATAAATATAAATGACAAAGCGCATAATAGATTATTAATGAAGAATTCACTATACTTGTTCTGACAACAATGAGAAGTTGATAGCTTTTGATAAAGGGAAATGAACACTAGATAATTTTAGTATTATAGACCCAAAGCAACTGAAAACATCGACATTTTTCGTTTGAATACACATTATTTAAAATATTTATTGAAATACTTTTAATGCTCATGGGAATGAAAGTAAATGAATATTTTTTTACATTGTTGGTGTGGCTATCTTTCTTTGATTTAATTGAAATTATTCCTGTTCAGCAAGTAGTTAGACAATGAGGGCGCATGTTTCCTTCTCATCCTCTATGATCAATTGTATAATGGTTGAGGCACAGATATAAGTTCGATATTTTTATTAAAAGTCAACACATTATATCTCTGATTGATCTATATTTCATTTTTTATTTACAAAACAACGCATAGCATATTTTTTGAAACGATTTTTAATATAAAATAGCCCAGGGTGTGTTATATTGTTTCTCAATCAGATAACAGCCACGTTCATAAAAGCGTCGAATTTAGTCTTGTTTCGATGGCATAAAAACACACACCGCACGGATACAAGTAAACAGTTAAACGACATGATTTAACATGTTTAGTAAAGAGGAGGTAAACATAAAAAATCCAAAACATGCTTTGTTTTGAACGCATAATATTAGTTGGTATTTTTTATGTTTCAGTTTGGCAGGAGTTGTGATAGGAAAGTGAATTGGTGACATCAGCAGTGCTATATCTTAGTTAAAAATGAAACAACCATTATTTTGAACCTAGAAGACTGACCATCGACTTAGAATGAACGGTTATGTATTTAGTGATTGTAATTGTTCACGTGTATACAAAAGAAACTTGTATTAGACTTGTATCATGCTTTCTGACGACTTCGTAAGAACAAAAACAACGCGTTAATAAAAAATCAATTCTATCCCCATACTACCCATACCCCCGTAAACAAGTGCTAGCTACAAATTAAGAATGACACAGAATTTAAAGAAACTTCAAGATATGAATACAAGTGTCATACATTATGCATTTATATCGCTATATGCATTTAATATAGGCGTTAATGTATTGATCGAATGGTACTAACTGCTTTGCTTCAAATCAGACGGACACCGTTTTTCATTTTATTCTTCCTTTTTTTATAACGAAGGCAATTTAATCTGCATATCAGGTGGTATTACATAGGGAAGGGTCTGCTTTGACGAAACTATATTAACATTTGTATTACATTTGTCTATTCATTTATGTTTTCACAATTTATATTCTCCAACATTTAGTTAGATTCATCGTAGAGCAAGGCTTTCAATAAGCGATCATTGTTTAGTAAGGACGACCGTTAAGATATAATTTATAATTTAAAAGTAACTTTCGTATATAATTTCGTGACTATAATTTTGTGAAGCATTTAAATTGTAAATTTCAAAAACAATATTGCTTGTGCTTAAGTAACGCTATGAAAATATTGGCTAAATAGTAGACTTGACTATAAGAAACCAAATAAATAACCAAAGAAAGGGATAGATACAAGTATTCAACTATATTATTCGTTTTTGTTTTTGTTTAGAAATACACCGCTATACACCGGAGCAATAATACTTCATAGTTGTTGCATGTTTGATGGCAAATGATATAAAAATCAAACATAAACGGTTTGTAAAATATGCATACAGATTGGGAATCATTTGAAATTAAAGCTACGTTTACAGGATAAGACAATACAATCGAATGGTCTTTGTCCAAATATGAAACGCGTTGATTTGTACGCTCCTGAAATTGAATCGATATTGTGCCTTATGAAAACATATTGTGCCTATTCAACTATTTGCCAACGGCAAACAAGATCCCGATGAACGATGCATATGTATGCGGAAATTGTTTGGGTACGATTCAGTAAGATTCGAAACAAACGATTGCCGGATCAGGAACTTCCTCTGTCACTTTGACAGGCCGGAAACATTCTTTTTCATATATTTACTCTTCATTAGAACGAAAAAATAGAGGTAGACACTTTTCAGTTTGGCATTCTTTTACGTACAAGCGAAATTTGGTATTACACTTACGAACATGTGATGTTACGTGCATAGGAATAAAATAATCAACATTACTTTTTGTTCTCTTGGTTAATTAACATGTCTACCTAATTATTATTATTATTATTATTATAATATTGATCCTATGATGATTTATCTGTGTCTCATTGTATTCGTATACACTGTCCAAGTGTTCAATTTTAGTTTTCCGTACCATTAAGCAATAATTAATGTTTCTGTTTACAGTGGTATAATCGACTTGAGCCAATTATAGAAGATTAAAATATCAAGTAATCTTTAATTATAATCAAGAATAAACTAGTGTTTCTAATACTTGGAATACAACCAGACATACTCGAAATTGCATTTATAAAATTAATCTCTGAAGTTTAAGGTTTTGCGTACTGCATCACCTACATTTTGTTTCAAATAACCAAAAGGTAATAATGCTTTTGATACATGTTGTTGTCCATTTGTACAATATTACGTCAAATTTAATTACAATTTGTTAAGTAATACATATTGGTAGTCTATAACACATTGTCCTGAGATAACGCTAGTATTATTCAAATGATTTATATTGAGATACTTGCTACAGTATTCGACGTTTTTCTTGTAGTAAACAATAAATTAAAAAAAGTTATTCTTTGAACCAAAATAACTGAAAACATTCCTCTACTTTACTATGCGCAAAGGATTGTTGCAACGATTTTATTGAACAAATTGCTTTTCTCGCACGTATGGAAAGTTTCTTGCTCGAATGGCAAATATTTCTAATGGAGAGCTCCAGGAAAGGCTACTTGCAACTAATTATCCCATCTGTCTACATTAACTTTATTGAAAAACAATAACAACAAGAACAACAATTTCACTTTTTCCGGATGTACCTATATTTCTAAAACAGTATTTTTAATCAATGATATTTAAGTGTTCTTGAATATGAACACTTCACCACAACAGGTAGACAATCAGCAATTATTTTAAATAAAATATCTGGGAAGATAATCAGTCACAAAAATACATGTAGATGTACTGATATTCTCCGGCGTTAGCTAGAACATTCATATATGAACAGTCAAATTAACTTCGAACTCGACCTGTCATCATAACGGACGCCAGTGTTACAGGGGAAGAAATCGGGTACCGTGTTGTCTTTTATCTTAACACGCGAATGTAGATTATCGTACATTGATTGGAGTACTCGCAAAATAATCATGTATTCCTCTTTTATGTATTATTCAAAGCAATTTTATATTGTTTACATTATCTAAATCCTGTTTGAAGTCTACCTTAAAGGAAATAAAACCAAACGCTTGGCCTTGATACATATTGTGTATGATAGCCTGTAATGCGTAATACTTGCCATTTATTAAGTTTTCGACAAGTTTATTATATGGCAGACCCTTTAGGACAGTTAAGAACACTATATATATTTTCTTTCTTGGAAAAAAAGGTTCATTTATGACAATACATAAATATATAAAGTAGGTGCAAAACATCTGGCAAAATAGAATAAACTTCTCTGAACCTTATGGATGCCTTATATATATATATATATTTATGTATATGATGTTATTAATAATGAGTCCAAATTTGAAAGGCATAACATCGGTTTTTAAATTTGTATGAAACTTTAAATTTGTTGGTTACAGTGTTTCGGTTGCTTATCTACTGTGTGTATACAACGTCCATGTATACCAATGTTGAAAACATTTTAACTATGAAAACATTTTAAATATGTATTTAAGTTATGCTTTGTATCTTATTATTTTTTGATAATAACAATCACCGTGCCACCAAATTGCTTAGTACTTTTATAGTAGTAGTAGTAGTAGTAGTAGTAGTAGTAGTAGTAGTAGTAGTAGTAGTAGTAGTAGTAGTAGTAGTAGTAGTGGTGGTGGTAATAATAATAATAATAATAACAAAAATAATAATAATAATAATAATAATAATAATAATAATAATAATAATAATAATAATAATAATAATAATAATAAAAATAAAAATAAAAATAATAATAATAATAAAAGCTATAGTTCAAGAAGATAACACATAAAGACATGTAATCATAAAGATGTTACAATATTAATCATTAACATTAGTCATAGACAGTCTCACAATGTATGATGCAATAGAAAATACATATCCCGTGATGATTAACACATGTTTTTGACTACGTTTTTAAGGTATTTATTGAACATGCAGACCGAGTATCATTAGGCATGTCATTCCAGCGTGTGTAACCAAAGTTCACAAGAGATCTTTAAAAAAGTGTTTGTTCAGAAAAAGTGAGATAAGCTATTGTTTGAGGTCGGGCGCAGATTATATATTTTGTTCGTGCAAACCGTGATGCGTTCTTGCAGGTTATCTGGAACCTTAGTATACAAATTGGAGATTTGTAAATAATACTTCAAGCATGATATTTGCAACGATTTTTTTAAAAAGTGGGCCATTTTAGATAAGTTAATAGTTCAGATGACAAGGTGTGCTTATATGTTTTTAATATTATTCTAGCGGTTCGCCTTTGTAGTCTAATTATTATGGTAATGTACCTACGTTTGGTAACACCACAAATAAGAAAACAGTATAAAATAATGTATGAATAATAGAATAATAGAAAAGAGTTTTGATTTTATCCATTAAGTATTATGATAAGCGTTAAAACATCGCATATAATGTTGAGGTACTTCATTTTCTTTTATCAGTTTCCCCAATTTTTCGAGGCCATGTCCAGTTTTAACTATTTGAGATCGGTTTGAAGCTATGATGTGAGAAATTTGACAGTTTGCTTTTCACAATGATATAACTTAATTTGTGGACAAGTTTATTGTGGTCAATAAGACCAAAAGCTTTTTGTAAATCAAGTGAAATTGTGGCAATTATGTTACGTTTGTCTATGTATGTAATCAAATAAGGAACCAGTCGTATAAGTGCTGCCTGTCAAGAATAGTTAGGTCGGAATCCTGATTAAAATTTATTACTGTTATAAGTTATGATAATTTAAATAAGTTTTTATAATTAGTTTAAATAAATTAAAAGCTGAATGTGTTTTTCGATTATTTTGCTATTGTTGGTAAAATCGGACGGTTATTGTTTAGATCTTGTAATTAGAATTTTTATATACTGAAAGACATGTGCTGCTTTGTATGTGCCCGGAAAGATACCTTTAGATTTGCTGTTATTTATTATTGATGTTGGAAGTACAATATGATCCCCGCATAACTTGAGATCAATATACCATTTAAACCAGTAACTTTATAACAATTCAATTGGTTTGTATGAGTTTGACTTTTAAGTGTTGTGGAATAACATTTCGTTCATTTCCCTACAATATGATTAAGTTTAACTACGGTTTCGACGCCTATATTAACACTTGTGTCAACGATATATAGTAACCGTTAGTAGTAAGAATGCATTATTTTATTTCTATTATTAACGGCGTGTTGAGAACTTTAAAAAAGTCTGGGCTGCATTATGTGAGACATAACGCAAACTTAAACTCTCTTTTCATTATAGCACATTACCTTGATCAAAACAAGAAGAGAGAGGCAAATAATTATTTAAGTCGTTTTTATTTATTTTACTTCCATGTATTAACGATGTCACAAAAGAATAGATGACGTCATTTGTTGCGAAATATTTCTTTCTATAGAGAAGGTTATAAGGAAAGTTAAAAAAATAACTACAAGGTACTTTTAGAGAAACATTTCCCTATTGATGCTCAATCTCAATGCATTAGAATAAAATTTGATCGCAATTGTATTAAAACTCTGTGCAAAATTTGAGTATGATGTATTTCTTAAAATCTCTGGAATTAGTCAACGCTTTAGTGTGCATATATTGGAGTTAAAGTGACAAATTTCATCTCGTTATCCTTTCAGCGACATTTAAATAGTTCTAGGTAAGACAGTGTCATTATAATCTTTTAACTGTGCTACAAATTGGTTCTCGCTCATACAGCCTGTATCTAGGTTATCTTACAAAGCAGTGTTATGAAGATCACCTGACAACAAACGAGAATGGACGCGGTTTGGAAGCTCGTATGTCATTCATATGCCTGCCAATGTCACTGGCTTGTTAAAGACGAAGCAACCGCAGTAAATACAAGCTATAGTTACTTCATTTTCTACACGTTAAAACACTGGAGATGGATATAGAATAGATAAGTAAATTTAATGTATGACCTATCAAGTGTAGGTTTGCCACAAAACCCAAAATACTAATACAAATAACTAGAAGGTTACTTATTGCGATGGACACCGCTTGGTATTTTGTATATTTTTTTAAATAAAAATATCAACTTGCACTATTTTGGATTGCACAGAAAAGGGTCTGCATATCAAAATATAGCCACACAATTTCAATCAGCACTGTCTTAGAAGTTGTTTAAGGCTTGATCACATGGATATGAACATTTGTTATATTGATAACTCGATGTTTAACAAATCAAATGTAAGTGCACTTAATACATTCATGTGCTCACTCTTACAGACCGGTTCTGTTTTCAGTCGCATTTGTTGTGTCACAATCTAAAAATGTTAGTCCAAATTGTACAGTAATCTTGATATCATTTTGTTGTAGTCGATATATATCAAATAATGATTTTCCCCATCATGTAATAAACATCCCAAAGCAGGTCCTTAAATAAAGAAACAATCTTTCGAACTGAAGTACCTAAAGATACAGTTTTTTATTATCGGATATCATCATTAAAAATAGAATCCATAGAGCAATACCTTAAGAACGCAAATATGACGCCACTAATACATATTCAGTGTTTATCAACATCATTTATATCAGCTAGAAAATCCATAAATGTTTTACTTTATAATCATAACACAAAAAATGTATATATAAACAGTTAATAAATAACAAAAGATCGCATACCGAGCCAATTGAAAACAATATTTACTTAAGCAAACAACTGACTGTCCTAAACACCACAAAATTCGATTATTTCAAAACGTCGCGTATAAAATAGTACATAAGTAACAATTCCTTAATACATATCCCTTTATCGACATGAGGCACCGCTGGTCTACTGGAAGACCTTTGTAAAGGTAGCATTTTGCTTTGATCGGGAAGAGAAGCCCCACTGTAAAAGGGTAAACAGACAATGACTTTAACTTGCGCTATAATAAAATATGAACATGTTTAAATATCCTTTTCTATTGACTCTAAATTTAGACGCACATGGAGTAAGACCCGTCGTGTATATACGATATGTAAGAAATATTAAAATTGAACATATACTGTTCAACCTGTTTCTGCCAACATTAGACACATGTAATTGTATTTATCCGAGTCCATACATCGATGTCAGTATTATCAGAACGGGTCCATCGTCCCAGTTCTCAGGTTCCCGTAACTCCATGTAGTCTTTGTCCAAGCCACGGATGATGACGGTTCTGCCAGTGCCCTGTTTGAACCTAAGTGACGCGTTGTCCCGGAGCTACTCCCAGATATCCTCCACCCATATCAGAGGCACCAAGCTCCCAAAACGTGTTTCATGCACACAAAAGAATCATTTATATAGGTAGGGTAGCACCCTGTCACCATTAAAATACGCAATTTGAATGTTAAGCGATTGAATTTTGGCAACGCGTACGATTAGCCGCACAGTTACATACGTCAGAATACAAAACTGACTTATGTTCGAATACATATCATCACAAAAGATAACACAAATCTATCTTACTTTACGTTCTTTGCATGTCTGATAAGAAATGTTTACTTTAGATAATAATGAAAACATATACGTTGAAATTTAAGCTACAAATGTTTAAGAAAAAAACACCCACAAGAATGATACTGAAAGAGCGAGTCAGTCTTATTGAAAAAAATCCGCAAGTCTGTTGAGTATTGGGACCACCAACCTTTTATAATAATTTATATATTGTCTGTACGATGTGTCAATGTTCATTTCAAACATTTTCTAATGATGCAAATGCATTAAAGGCCGAATATCGAATTGGTTCAGTGGATAATTCAACGTGAACATAGTAGTGGAAGCGTGTATTTGTTGCTACATATATAATACCTAGGTTTGGCAAATAAAACACGCAAGCTTTACATATGGCAAAACCATGAAATGTTGGAATAACAACCAACGATCTTCCCACTCTACCACAGTAGTATATTAACTACAAAAAATGGCAGGCATACAATCTGGTCGAAAAGCATTCTTAAGAAAAAGCCAGTGAAATTGTTGTTAACTTATTACCTTCAGTTTATTATTGTAGTTTTATATTTTTTATATGCTTTTAAATAGGTTTAATGTTTTATGTGCACAAATTACTGAATACATGTGTGTATTTAGCAAACACTTTTTCGTATATTTTTTTTATGAAATGTTTTATGGATCAATTGACATGTGTCCTTAACCTTACTTATATACGTGCTTTTATATTTAGTAACATAATTAAAGATAAAAGTGCAAGAGTCATTTTTGACAAGAGAGATCTTTACGTCAACATTTGATTAATGATTTGTTTAAACAAAAAAGATATGTGACTTTGTGAGGCATTAATTAAATTTATATGTGGTTTGGAATTTTATCATCAAATGTGGTGAAAATAACGCTTTATGTACAATATATGACATATACATAATGTATAATGGCTGTTTGCCCATAGCTGTCAACATTATTTCAAATGATTCAATAAAAGATCAGTACTGGAGAGTCCTACATGTAAAATACAACAGTCGAATCCCGACAAGTTCCGATCGGTGACCCGCATTTACTTTCTTCCATGACTTATAATTCGTAAATAACAATGGCGGACGAAGGCAGTCCGACTCGTAAAAGAAGGCCATATTCGGGAAGAAAAATATTATTAACTCATAGGCTAGAGTGAGATTACACAACCACGACGAAAAAGAGGACAATCGTCATTCCGACGACATTCTTGTAGTGTAATAAGTAGGACACTTCGCAATCTCCTTGTATATTGTCTTGATGACATAACAACGCTGACTGACACTTTGTTTTATCCTATCCTCAACGTAAATGGTCTCAGGTTTTAAAATGGCAATTAGAGCTTATTCCCCGAAATTATTCAGACGCTCTCATTAGGAAAAAAGAAGAAACATTCAAAATAGTAAAAACAATGTTTGTTTATTGTTTATTGGGTTTATCGTCCCACAAACAGTATTTCAGTTATCTGGAGACGGTGTCCACTTGAAGCAGATATAGTGCTGGCTTTACCGTGTATAGCATGCCGTGAACACCTGGCATGATACCACACCCAGTCACATTATCCTGACACCTGGCCAACCAGTCGTGGAACTACCCTTATATTTGCTTGAGCGTTAGCTAGGGAGCTATACCACTACAATTTTTAACGACTTTGGTATGTCGCGGCCCGAGATCAAACCCGGGGCCTCCCGTACCTGGAGCCGACGCTCTACCGATTGCGCTACCAGGTCCGGTTAGTAAAAACCATACAAAACAACAACAACAAAAAACAAAAACAAAAAAAAACAACAACAAACAAAAGCAAACTAAAACTAAATGGGTATTTTGTGTAGTTCGAGCCAATTACCTCTTGTTTGGCAGTTTAATGATCTGCAGACTGAGTCACTGAATCGTAGTAGATAGTTTTATGTGTAGTTTGTTTTTATTTTGAGACCAGCATTTAAACCTAAACATTACCTTTCCACAAGGAAATATTACCAAAGACTTATTAGCATTGCAACATATACCAAAACTTGAAAAAGGCACAGGACAAAGGTAAACACATGCAAGCTAAATGTATAAGTAAGTATTAATGTCATGAACCAATTTTTTATATTAACCCTGTTTAATTGCCTACAAAAACCAAGCATCCTTACATTATATCCTGCCATGATTTTACCTGCAATTTATTGTACCGTACGGGGAGAGATGTCTCTAAGTTATTGAACTTGTATCTCAACCCGTTTGCCTATATTTAGTTGTAACTCATACCATGGTTTGTAAAAACATGTATATACTTGGCAATAAAATAAGTTTAAACTAAAAAAAAACTATAAGTAGGAACAAATCTGTGATGAGTCATTTAACAAAAAGCGCAAACTCAACAGTTACCGCATTCGAACGGTCACTCGGCAAAAGGGACCGACTGGGGTGCTTAAACCGGTTTTACAGAGCTGTTCTAACCTCGCTATGTAATACTGTTAACGGGTTTCAATCTGCGCTTATCATTTTATATCCGTACATGTATAAGTGTCGGGCCCACATACGATTAAAACGCAGTGTTTTAACCGTTTTTCTGTGCCACATAGTTTCGTGTCTCGAAATGATTTGGGTCGCTTAACAAGGAATATAGTATGACTTTAAATTGATTTTGCTGCTACAACCTTTTAATATCTTCGCGTCAGATAAACAATGACATTGGTTACTGTGTCACTTCTTTGAAAGAAGCTAGCGGAAATAAAACCAGCTCTAAATGTATATGTGCATTGACATGAATAGGGAAATAGGCTTTATCTGCGGTCACTTTATGCGGAACTTGGATCCTGCTACATATGTAAAAACATACCTTGCCAACCGAGGCTAAAGGGAATAAATATTGGTAACGATGTTTATATAGGCATGCTTTAAGAAATGTGACTTTTCTTATTTGTAAAATTGTTTAATAATTTCCAATTCTTTCTCCTCACTTATCCAAATACAGCGACGTTATTGTAACTTTGTACTGATCTGATTAAGCAGTTGAGGAACCGTTCGTTTTGTTTTATTTACTGATATTATTTAAGACATCATTACCATCATCGTCGTCGTCGTCATCATCATCATCATCATCATCATCATCATCATCATCATCATCATCATCATCAACAACAATACTAACACAAATGACTATTTCTATGCAAATGCCATGACAATAAGTCTATATATATAATATAAAACTAGAAAGGGAATGGCTTGCCCTCTGTTTTTTGTTCCTTGTCTTGTGATTCAAATGTAAGACTATTTTAAAATCTATGATGATTCGTTTCAGTGCACCAAAATACAAGACAACTATACAAATAATTTTGATGTATATATCTTATTTGTTGTCACTTGACCATATATTAACCAGTATTTTCTGTTTTACAAATATGCTTGAAACGGGGTTTCGAAAAAACAACAACTTTACATCGTTGCCTTATACAATTCAACGCAAGGAACAACAACACCATTATGGTTAATGAATTCACCTGAATCTTGATGAGATATACTTGACATGGGTGAGAAAGAATAATCAACGCAAGTACCGGCTCTTCGCAATGGTTATCGTGGTTTGACTGGCTGCAAATAGCAAAACCTGATGTACCGGTCCTATGTGTCTAGCGTTAGTGACCTTATGGCTAGGGGTCAGTCCTGGTTTCTTAGGTCATAACTTGCTAACTGACTGCACCTTTAGGATATATCACATTTCAACCCAAATTACGTTTACCTACCGAATTATTTAAAGCATCTATGATCGGACGCCTGCCAAACGCCTGCAAACTTCCAAATCTTTTAATCGTACGTTCGCCAAACGCGTTTATCCTCACACTTTAATTAAGTTCATACAGTATGCATCTGTGTAACATCATTGTCCATTCAAGCAATGTTTCATCGATGGTAAGACGAGCATTTGATTTAAGTAAGAATATGTAGACGGAAGTAAAAAACACATTTTATTATACGGATATACTGCAGCAGATCTGTATCATGGTTATCCATTATTATACATCTGTTTTAAATCTAGAAACGTATCGCTGTTTTTGGGTAGTTACAAGAACCAAAACGACCGCTTCAAAATTCCCGCCGGTAAGCCGTCAATTATTGCGCGGTGTCGCTTGTGGCACCGTCCAGAGCTATGACCAAGCTAAATTTTGGTAGCATGAAGGATCGACCCTTAATGACCTTGACTACCCACGCTCTGTGAGTGTCAGAGAAAAAGTAGCACGCGTACAGAAACAATTATGAATGGCGGAGAAACTAGACGCATCAATTATGTCCCGGCAAGCTTCAAATGTTAAAATAAGCATTGTACACAAGTTATGTTCGACAGAGGCCATTCGTATCATCTCAACATCTCAGTCTAAATTTATCCCATACATTCAGAAAATATTGTTAGATTAAGTTCACTAAGTTCACAAGTTGTATAGTGTTGACAAAATAAATAAATGGGTGTTAATTTTGATCTTAGTGTATTGGGACCGCGTTCGATAGCAAGTATGAGCATTTATTGTAGATCAAACTTTAGAAAAGAAATGCAATCATATAGAAATATTGTTTATTTAATGAAATAGTTTCTATTATTGATTAGTTTCAATTGCATTTCATGACTACTAGGTACAAGTCAAAGTAAAATGATATCAGTTCGTTTTATATGCTTGGTTGTATCATTGCCCCTTATTACACTATTCACTTTTATATACTGGGAACCATCTTCTTTGTTAAGTGAATAAACAATTCGTTCCGCCTTATTGTGTTTCAATAATTATTAAAGAATTGTCGCACATCTAGTTTATTTAGAATCACGATACAAGAATTCGACATCTGAAATGCATTTATTTGTCATGTTATATATCCCTTATTCAATGGAAAACTCTATGTACACCACAAAATATCGTTCTTTTCGGTCACTGTCTTTTCAAACAAATGAGTGCGATAAGAATAATCATTTCATTGGTAACTACATTATCTGTCTTCATAAAAAGTGCTTCCGCCTTAGCCAGACGGAAATGTCAAGATAATGTTGTCGATAACTGTCCCTTTTGTGCCAAATATGATACCAACAAAACGCGCACGCGCACCTATTCCTTCCCTTTCTGGTTATAAAACCTACTGAATGCCATACTTTTCATATCTTTTTTTCAAATAAGTAAACGGGAGGATTAAGAAATGGTGCATGCATTAGCTACGCTGGTTTTGTTGAGTCTTCTAAGTGGATTGATTAAAGGTAAGGTAACGTGCTATTGCACACTTTTTGTTATTTGAGGTAATGTGAAAATGAAAACATACTTTTGATTAAGCTTCAACATAATTACTTTAGTTTAGAAAATGTAAAAGTAAAAATCTTTGTTTTCTAATTTGTACACAAACAGTTTGTTTTTGTTTCACATCAGTAAATTTCATGTTTAAAGGATTACACTATTAAATTAATAAATGACATTACATTTACATTTACAAAAGAATTTTGAGAATTTCTGTCTTTGTAAATTATCCACCACACACAAGTTACTTTAATTATGTAAACTAGGCCAGTTTACACACTGTCCCGACGGATGGATGCAGTTTCATGACTCGTGCTACCTGTTCGCAGAAAACACCAGATTGGACTGGACAGGGGCCAGTGTAAGGCTATTAAAGTTGTGTCAACAAGTTTCTTTTGTCCTTAGCATAAATACCATGTACGCCAAGAAAAAATGACAGCACAGAAGTAAAAAATATAGCAATATGTTAGAATAAGATAATAATAATTGTAATTGTTATCACTTTTGCGTGAAAAGATATTTGGTCACAGCTAAAGTAATAACTTATTATAGTTTTGCACTTCAAGTCGTAAATTCCACTTTTTGTGATCTGTTTGTAAATATGTAAATACATCAGAACAGAAGGAAAAAACAAAAGGCCAACAAAGAAATGTTTAGTCTTGTAAATATTTTCGGATTTTTGTATCAGAAACACACGTTAATTGAGAAATATATTTTCGAGTTTTTGTACCATATTTTATACTTTTCACGCAAAACACATACACATGGGTCTTTTTTGGCATTGTGTTGTTATTGCTGACGCATGCGCGTCGACAATAAACACACCTGTCATTTTGTACTAGTATATACAACATTGATATCAGTCCATAATATTAGTTGAAAGACGTCGATCGCAAATTGTTTCCCTATATAAAGTAAATAAAAACTCACTAACTCTGAGTTAGTTATAATAGTGCTTTTTAATTTCCTTTGCAGCACTTTTGTTTAATTCATCATACGTCCCAGCTTGTTGTGATTGAAACACCGGAAGAAAATGCATTCATCAAAGACATGTGTCACAGGCTTGTTTCCGCCGGTATGGTCGTATTCTTAACTTTTAGTTTGTCATAACGCCCACCAACATTACATAGACTTTACTACTTAATTGGTCATGTTTTAGTTTGGGCTTTGGTTCACGCCATGTTTATAACAACTTGTAAAAGTACACATGGTATTGTTTATAATCAGCGATGTTATTTGAAGATGACTATTGAAAAATGTTTTTAATAAAACAGTGGCAACTATATTGAAAGACATTATCTGTGGTTAAGGAAGTCGTCTATAATGATGGAAACGTTTGCGGTATTATTCTATAGAAATGACCTTAAACAAATTGATACTTGAATTAGATTTAATTACCTTTTATGCAGCTAACAGATTTTTCTGGACGGCTGCTACGGATGTTGATATAGAGGGCTTGTGGAAATGGGTCACCTTGATTAACGACGACCCGCTAGGGTACACTGACTGGGGTCCTGGGCAGCCGGGATCGAACCACGGTCATGAAGAGGACTGTATGTTCTTGTACAGCGACACTGGCTTTAACTGGCATGATGGTCAATGTACGTCATATGGCTACCCGCTATGTGAACTTCGGTACGAGTTTTCGTCACATTAGCACGTTTAATATGCAGTGAAGCATCAATGTTATATCACTTTGAATAAAGTTAATTTGTATGCATGTAAAAGGTATAACATTTTTCAAGGCTGTAGTAATTTAAAACTGCAATTTGGCAGTTAAGTTTAATATAAGTACGCACTGCAGTGCAAAAAAAAAAAAATGTTCTTGGCTTAAGGAGTTTTGTTAACTGGACCTTTGTTTAAGTAAAGTTGATGTTATAAAAGAAACTTAACTATACATGCCATTTGAAGGGCGGAAAGTTAAATATAGACCAAGCCATATGAATTTTATTTTGATATTCTTACAAATGTTGGAACACCTACACTGGAAACATATTTCTATTGCGCTTTGATAATATTATGTTAATATATAATACAATATTGGATGCGTGTGCTCAACATAGTATCTGATTTAAGACAGATAAATAGAAAAAAAAATCGACACTTATTGTATATATGAAACCTTAAAAGAAATTCTAAGAAATATTGAAACTTTTTTTTAGATAAAATGCCTTCTAGTTTTGCAATAAATCTCGACTTAACTTATGCATGATTTTAAACAAAGCAATTTATATAATACTCTTTGGATCTATTTCAGGCTTGGAGGGCAAGTTATTGGGAAGAAATAATTCCGTGCCAGAACATACACCTTTACATTATTACTATTGTTTTTGACTTAAAAAAATAAAACGATAATAACATAAATTTCTGTCATAAGTACAATGTTACTAAAACATGTGAAGACTGATATGGTGCATAGGTATAAAATATGGCATTTATCGTCATAACTTATTGATACACTTCCATTTTTACTGTTTAATCCTATCATCAACTAAATATCATAAGCCTATATTGTAAGTAATTATATAAAAGATGCAAATATTATAAATAATGTTTTCTGCTTTTGCGGTATAATATAATCATGTACTTAAATGCCTAGCAACTTTGAACTTTTACGTCAACAAATATGAATTTTATTTCAACTGATGTTTTGGGCACGCATTTTTTTTAAAAAAAAAAAGAGAAATCTAAAAACAGCAAAATTTAATTTACACATCAGGGATTGTAGAATGAAAATAAAAGGTTTTATAGACATGTGTGTTGTTCATTTACTTTACCTGGTTAAACATGGATTGTGACTTATTTAGCATATATTTACAGTTTTGTAACCAAGTCAATATACATTTTTAGGTTTTAAAGTGGTAGTATAAAAGTAAGAACTTAAAGACCTTACGACTTTACACACACCATTTACGTTGCAGTACGTTTCAATAGTACATGTTGCCTTAATAACATGAGAAATTTGAAAAGAAAAAAGTTTGAAAAGTTTATTCAATTTCAGCCAGAAGGTGGTTCGACCCACATACAAAGTACAAAATATGACGCATGTGGACAAAAGTTATAACAATATTTAGTATTCCTGTTACATACATTCACACTTAATATGGAAATATAAATATCAAAACAAAGTATATTAAGTATTCACATACAGAATAGCATTATATAATATATTTATAAATAACTAGTATTTACAACATTAAATAGCTAGATATATGCGCTAGGAGTACCGTATAAGTTATCGAGTTGAATCCGTGGTATAAACTGACATAGTGTAGCAAGTTGTCATATTCGTGTCAATATTACAATAACCGATAGCACATGGTGTATATAAACAAGGACTAAACAAGAACATGACTATCATGGATACTAAACACTCTCTTAATCAGTTGATTAATTACATAAACATTTGACAGTAACGAACCATAACCCTGATGGGAAGTGGAGTATTTTTGCTACTTTGTTTGTTTTCCTTGTTCTCTGCTACATGATATCATTTTCCTTTTACACATTGTCTTTCTATGTTTTTCCCTTTTGCTAATATTTTTTTTTATTTCAAATACAAATCTTTGTGTCATAAAAGTGAAAGAAAAATAACATCAAGGTAGTAAACAGAAGTTACGGGATCTTAAAAAAATCTCATTTGTAGATATATTCATTCTTTTGCTTAAATATTTGTCTTGACTGTTTTACATGTACATGAATTATGCTGTCATTTGGCAAACTATTTCGATCTTGCATATGTGTCTATTTTCAATAAAAATATTTGAAAAATGTCCTATGTGCATTCCAACGTGTATCAAAATTTAAAAAGGCACAGGACAAAGTTATACACATGCAAGTCAAATGTAAAAGTAAGAACAAATCTGTGATGATTCATTTAACAAATAGATCAAATCCGACAGTTTCCGCCTATTTATTTAACTGTTATAGTTTATTGGTATTTCTTTTTTAGTAGTTTTTTAAATGAATACAATCGTAGAAAAGTGCATTTATATATAATGTTATTATCAAAAAGTTATTTTTTATTTTAAAATTACTAGGCCAACTTACTCACTGTCCTGACGGATGGACCCAATTTCAGGATTCCTGCTACCCGTCCGCAGAAAACACTAAATTGGACTGGACAGGGGCCAATGTATGTCAATTTAATCAAAATGTTATACACGCCCAGTCTAAACTAACATATTACCTGTTCTTGGTATAAGTTGTTTTTGAAAAATGTCTATATGTCAATATACAAAAATAACAATAAAAAATCAAATAAAAATATTAAGATAATGGCGATTATTTTTGAAGGTAGGTTATAGTTTGCGCAATGTTTGTGACCGTGGCGGTTTGTGAATATATTATTAATAACCCCAAGTTAACTTATAGTTCAAAGGCGGTAAATGTCGGGTTTTCTCTTTTTTGTTAAATGACTCATCACAGATGTGTTCCTTTACATTTGACTTGCATTTGAATACCTTTGTCCTGTGCCCTTCCAGATTTGGGTATATGTTGAAATGCTCATAGGGCTTTGTCGGTTATTCTTATTGATAATACTGCAATCAAGATAAAATATTGCTGCAGTTTGTGAAATATTTACAGATGTTTGAAAACAAACCAGCAGAAGTCTTTAATAATTTGTTTACAAGTCAAATTTGAATTCTCACACTTGCAAATAACGAATAAAAACCATGCCAGCTATAACAGCCATCTTTATGGCCTTTTTGTATCCGCAATCGTACTAGCACATCTAGGCATGCGTCATTATGTGTTATCTGTCGGTTTTGTGTTGACCTAAATTGTGCCCCTTTTTGAGTTCATACTCTTGCGAAGTTGTCGATTGCATGTGTTGTAAACTTAGATAAACTAGACTGTTTTTTTTTTATTCCTTTCGTATAATTAACATCTTAATTATAACAATAATTATAATGCGTAAGTGCAAAATGTAACGACCTTCAAAAATGGCCCCTGTTTATTCAAGGAAATTTGACAAAGTTCTATGAGCATTGCAGCATATACCAAAATTTGAAAGGTTGCCGGTCAAATGTGTTAAAATGCAAGCCAATGAAAAAGTAGGAAAAAATCTGTGATGAGTCAATAAACAAAAAGAGCAAACCAAGAGTAACCGCATTGGAACAGTCAGTGGGCAAGAGGACCGAATAGGGTGCTTAAACCGGTTTTACAGAGCTCTTACCTCGCACTTCCTGAGGGGATTATCAAATTCAAACATTGAAAAGAAAACCGATCTATTTGAATAAAAATGTCTTAGCCCTGACGCTTTATTATTACTTCGGCATCTGGTTTTTCAATAAACTTTGTTTTGTTTTTGTTTGTAATTTTAATTGATTTTATTTACATTTTAAACATTGTCAAATTACTAACGTATATGTGGTAAACAACCGTCAAATGATTGTTACAACTGTAGATTTTTCTTATTTTAGTACTTCTGTTATATCCACCAATTGGCCCAGCTTGTTGTGATTGAAACATTTGAAGAAAATGCTTTCCTTAAGAATATGTGCCATACGCTTGTTCCAGAAGCAGGTATTATATAATCCTTATAGCAAAATATGTCCTTATTTGTATTCAAAATTCATAACGTCCCATTAAAGGTACCTACTAGTACTAAATATTTAGCAATACATACTTGTTTTAAATACGTAGATAATGAATGCACAAGTAATGTTAGTTCAAGAACATAGACGCTCAAGCGAGGTTTCGGTAAAAGATGGGGGCAGTTAACAACATACTCATTCTCAATAGACTTAAACTCACTTTTATTTCAAACTACTCTCCCATTTGGAATTTCTAGGTTGCCGAGGCTTTTATCTACTGTACACACTGAACATATGTTGAGAGTTTATTTTACTACTAGATATTATGTATGTATATAATTTCATTGTATCTGTTTTAACTCCTGAGGCAGGCGTTTACTGTTAGTTGTTTCACTTTGACGGAATGTTTTATTTACACCGTTTGTTTGATAGAAAACCCTTCAGTAAGTGCGAGGTTGGAGAGCTCCACAAAACTGGTATAAACACCCAAGTCGGTCCTTTTGCCGACTGACCATTCTAAGGCGTTAAGTGATGTTTTTTCTTCTTTTTGTATGTTATGTCTCATCTCTGTGTTTTGTCACATTTACAATGTTTGCGATTGTCTAGAGGTAGATTAGATTTAAATATCTGTGGAAATTTTGATAGGACCTTTTCTTTTTTACCTATTATGAATTCAAGCTATACATGTTTTGAAGCGATTATTGATGTCAGAAAGGCGTACGATTATATAGTTAGGAATGTCCTGTGGTACTGTGGTACACGCGTATTCAATATGGAATAAGAGGGAAGATATAAGGAACAATTAAATTAACGTATTCGTGTTTTAAATCTGGAATAAAGGTCAACAATAACACAAGCTAAAATTAGAAAGACACGATTGGGATGGCTCAAGGGGGCTGCGTTTCTATTTTCAATTTACAGTATTGATATTGAGCAGATATTAGAAGTAGATGGTTTTGAAGAAATAGACATAGGTATGCTTAAAACGATGCTTTTATATGCCTACTACCTAGCGTTGCTTTTGGAAACTAAAGAGAATCTGCAGAAAAGCAACTTAAGGATCTTCAGTAAAGGAGGCCGAACAAGTTAAAATACCACTTTTAAAAATACAAATGATACCCTGGCAGCAGCAAACACTTCTCACTACCTGGGGCTAACATTTACCCCAAGGCATACGATACACTATTAGGACAGGCAATGAAAACAATTTAATGTCTTAAATGCCAACTTACCTACTTTCTAAATCTTTCAGTCATAATTTGAACTTATATGATGCATTTATTTCACCAATCCTTAATTACTCATCTGAATTTTGGGAATACTGTACGACCATTTAGTTTGAACGACTACAACTTCGGTTCTTTAAACAATAATTGGGGGGTAAATTCGCAGACGCAAAATAACTTCGTATATAGAGAACTGTGAGGAATGTCATCAAAACAGCATACAATTTTAAGAAGGATAAATAATTTATCAAACACATATAAATGTACTTACCAACGTTAAACGATTTACAAACAGAACCGAATAAAATATCATGGGTATATCGAATTATTGACACATATAGCTTTGGTCGTGTATGGGACAACCAGGGAATCAATAACGTAAATATCTTCTTATATGTTTTAAAAGAGCGTGTCAGAGATTGCTACATAGAAACAAGAACGAACAACTTAATGCATTCACTCGAGAAAAAAACAAACAATCTTATTGCATATTTTATTTTCTCACTCTACTTGGACAGAGTAACAGAACAGGAACATTAACCAAATTAGCAGTATGAGCACATAGATTTGAAATAATAAAAGCACTCAGAAGCGCTGTTTGAGCGCTGTGTTATCAGGTAAGTGATTACAGGTATGCAAACAATGATCTATCATTCTGTAGTAAATCTAATGTAAAAGGCATCGGAAATTGGAGAGCCGGCAATTCTTCGGCTGAAATTACCCCTTGTAAAATATAAATTATACATTAGCACAACAGTTACATCAGAGTCACTAACATCCGATAGAAACCATTTGTGTAAACATTCAATAATTTCTATATGATTTTGCATTTTTACTTAAGCAAGGTCTAAAAGTGCTCATACATGCTACCGGATTCGGCCAATATATAATGTGCTTGAAATTAACTACCACCTACTACAACCCTCTGAACTGAATCTAAAACACCCAGGTGCGTCATTTCCATTCCAACGTGTTGATGACATGTATGATATTGTATATCTTTGGGCCCGTAGCTGTTTGTATATAATAAAATCTATAATCTATTATGAAGGCCAGTATTTCTGGACAGCTGCCACGGATGCTGATGTAGAGGGCGTTTGGAAATGGGTCACTACCAGTACTGACTTCCCGCTAGGGTTTAGTGACTGGGGCAAGGGCCAGCCTGATTCGAATCAAGATCTTGATGAGGACTGTATGATGCTTTACAGCAGTACCGCTTACAACTGGCATGATTATACATGTTCGAAGCATGCCTTCCCGCTGTGTGAACTCCGGTACGAGTAATCGTTCCATACTTGCAATTAATATTAACAATAATAATAGTTAACCAAATTTTGTCCCTATAGTGAGAATAAAGATGTAATGAGCTATTATATTTTCACGCTATGCCGTATTGGTTTTAAGGGCAAATAAATTAGTTTAATTCTCATTCATCTATCGGAATTTATCTGTTTGTGATTGTCTGTCGTCGTTCGACTTAGGCGATTGACTCTAGAACCGAGAGTCTCTGGTTCAGTACCTGACCTAAACCTCAAAAATGTTACAACTAGGTCCCAGGCAACAATAAACAAGTAGGTTTAAAGTTAAATATAAACCTTCTGCAAAATATTGAGGTTGGTTTGTTTTGAAGGCGTTGGCGTTTTTTTCTGTGCTTATAACGTTATCATCTAATTTATTGCGACAATTGATCTTCAAGTATCATGTAAATCGTATATGTAAACATCTAGAAACATCCCTTTTCAAAGAGCTTCGTTGACTGGATTTTGTAAGTTATATATTACTCATTATTGTTTGTGATCTATTTCAGTCTTCAAGGCCCAGTGGTTGGGAAAAGGTAATTACCTGACAGAATTATCATTTTACGAGTGTTCTTCATTGTTTGTATTCCATTTGATTTTGACGCATTTGTTGGAACAATTAAACCACCAGCATATCATGAATCCCATTGAAGTTCTTTATATTACTGTATTTTAAAACAATTGTTTCACGTTTTTGCAACTTAAAATGTGAGACGAGTATTGAACTTGTAGTCTAGAAGAAGTATTCGTATTTTTCTGCTAGTAATATTAATTATTTATCACTTCGCATACTGTAACTCTTTAACAAGCAAACATGTTCATTAAATTCAATTCTTTTATTGGTAATTATAGGCCAAAATACATGTTATATACAAACAATTGATACAGGTGATGTCAATGCAAGTTTCTGTAAGACACATTGGTAAACAGAGTAGACATGAATAATGTCAATATTTGTCCCTGAATAAGAAATAGGCATAGATAATTAACGTGGGTGATGCCAAAACACGTACCTCAGAATCATATAGACAAAGGTATAAACAGGAGTGGCATTAGTAGGCAACACAATAGGCATGTGTGATGTTAATACAGACATTTGTATATCAATTTAACAAAACACTAAGTCTGAGGGGAGTGACTCATATACATGTATATCCATATATGAGCGATGTCAAAATATAAAGCTTTATATTTCAAGAATTAACTACAGTATATGGTGGAAATGCCAATACATATATCTCTGTGTCAAAAACAACAACAATAAACATGCATGCATGTATATCTATTTGATATTTCTGACATATGTTCAATATTAAAGTGACATATACGCAGAAAGGTGATAAAAGAGTTAGTTTGGAATATTTGCTGCTCTCAATTATTAATAAATGCATTGTTTAAATATCGGCACAGTAAAAGTACGCTTTTCTCAATCGTTAGCGACATAAAATTGTAAAACATTTGGGAAGTTGCATTAATTTTCCATAATTCAACAAAATTGAAATAAGTCTTGACGTAGTTTATTTCCCAGAGAAAGTGTCACTCATCTTCCACTGTGTTCATACCCTTTTTCTGACATAAAGTATCTTAAAGTTTGATCAACATCTATAAGCCTACCAGTTTCTATCATTAGTTAACGACCAGAACATCTAAAGTTTGATACATGTAGAACATTCTTGTATCTGTAAGAAATCTGAAATTATCATGGATAAATACTTTTCAACATCAAGTAATTATTTAAAGTATTTATAGTATATTGACTTGGATGACTCGTTTATCTTACTTTTCACAAATTACAAACTCCTTAAGCCTGTCAGCAAATGACCAAATACAAAATTTAACATTTGAAATTTTATTTGTCATCCATGCGCAGCCAAACCGGGTCTCAAAAACGTTTCTTACGTGAGACACCCAAATCACTTTTTGAGCATTATCAAGGTTTCTTAACATATAAATTTCGGATATCTATGGTTTAGCATTGGTGTTAGTTTTGTCCAATATTTTATTTATCTGGACATACTTATTATTACAAGAATTGGTGTCCGGGGGCGTTCACTTAATACAAAGACATTGTTTACATTGATTTAAACAACAGATTATTTTACAATAGTCAGCATGAACTCATTCAATTTCATGTGAAACCTCCTCCTCCTCCTCCTCATCATCATATCCATTTTATCTTTTAAATCAGGCCAACAATTAATCCTCTGATGAGGGTGGGGACTGACTGCCCAGTCGCTCTCTAAGACTACCCCCTCCATTCAACTCTGTGAAGGGGGTTGACGGTTTCCATGGCAAAAGCTTTCCTATTTCTTTTAACTACCTCCTCCCAGGTAAGCTTGGGTCTGCCAATAGACCTCCCCGCCGGCACTTCAAATCGTCGACGCGAGAGATCCAACCATTGCTACGTACCACGTGTCCCAACCAACGCAACCTAGACTTTTGAATGAGGATTCGAGGCTATCCTAGTTAAGTTGATTTAGAAGAGACCCGAATGGAAGGGTTTGTTCTGGTTTCACGTTACATATCCATCTTACTCGCAGCTCCAAATTTTTGCCGAATAGCACAAAATTGGAAGTATCATAATGTCACAATGTCAAATAGTTTAAATGCTTCCATGTGGTTAAATGACAAACGGCTGTTGGTATTTACAGATAAACACTGATTTAATTGGCTGTTTTGCAAATATGCTTCTCGTCTTTCACCAAGACAGCGTACTTGTAAAGAAAGCAACTGGGTATATAAAAATGGTACTACTTCTATTGGGTTTCCATTAAAGGTCCATCTTTCATATTTCTTACTAGGAACGCTGTTTCGAAAACAATATTTTGGATTTATCAGATTCTCGCCAATTGTCTCCGATTAATTAAATCTGTTTTGTCGATTGTGGACCCTGTCTGCAAAGCATGCAATGTCGTCCGCACACATTAATGTATCTTCTGTATTTTGCGAGATAAATTTTCCAGACTGAGAGTTTTGGCCAATATACTTAAAAAATCAGTAATAAAAAGGGAAGAATCAGTGGTTAGCCTTGTCTAGTACCAACCTTACATTACAATACTCTTCCATGATAATCTCCGCGCATATATTAAACGCACGAAGCCTTTTGTATACCCCATTTCCATTAATACAGCTCGTAAGTAAGCTGTACACTGGCTTGAACATTTCGCGAAATGGTCCATGAATCATATGTCTTTGCATACATGAAGAAAGCTTTAAGTGTTCGCATCCAAATGCCCGTTTTAAGCCTATATAAAAGACATAGAAGCGACCTCTTAGTTTACTTGGATATGTTTGAATTACTGCTGAGAGAGTGAAGATATTATCTATCGTAGAATATTTTTTGAAGCCAATCTGGGATTCATCATGAATATATTTTTCGCACACCATTAGTCGTTTGGTTAAGATTTAAGTAAAAGTTTACTGAGTTTATTAATAATTGTACTGTAATTGTTTGGGTACTCTTTAGATCTCGTTTTAAACACATGAGTTACTTTCTCGCCAACTTTGCAGGGCAAACTCCACCAGAAAAACCTTGATTAAACAACACATGCTGATATAGTAAAACACGCAAGTTTTCTTATACATTTCTATACGAGTGTCGTCTTTTTCCAGTTGCACGATTACCATTTAGGATAGAAACACTATTCATTACTTCTTCCAGCGAAATTGGTATTTAAGCAATCAGAATTTATTTCATCACCAGGGTTGTAAAACAAACCGAAGTTCACATATTTGTATTGTGATGTCCACTATAATCACCCCTAAAATGTTTTTTTTTCAAAAAAGTCAGACCACAGACCACTGATCCAATGAAATTGACAGATCGACTGTTGACTTATCGCAATGACCCTGCTTAACTAAATCACCCAATTATTATTCTTTGGCGGTTTGTTCGGGGAAGACCCCAGCAACACGGATTGACAATGGGCTTTGTTTCAGCAGGGTTCTATATGCCTTTAACACTGTCGTAATGTTTTAGATGAGTGAAGTAAGCAATTAAAGGCCCCGATCCATGTTGACCTTGTGTACGATATACTCGCACGAATTCAATATTTGTAACATCTATTTGAGATTGTTTAAAATTGCAGCGCGTATCTTATATTCAGGGTCACTAGCAGCCTTTGATTGCTCATCAATGTTGAATATATTGTTTCTCCGGCTATAATATTCACTTCTTTCTGGTCTTTGACGCTTGATTCGATAGAATATTCTCAGTGTAGCATAAACTTTCAGTAAGAGTTTCCACCGTATCAGTCAAATTAAACTAGCACCCTGGTTGAGGGGTTAAACATCGCACAGAAGCGGCACTGGTTTCCATAGATATTAAGTATAAATGTGGAATCTCTTCATCTGTGTTACCACGACGACCATTTTTTTTTCAACAGACTGAATGAAGGAAATGTAGTATAAGACGAATGCACAGATCGAAATTCTTCGTCTAAAGTAAGTCAATTTTGAATCGGGACTCTATCCTTAGTTGGTAAAAAATGCCATATGTGCTCGCCAAGAATCCACTGATATGCTCAGAGTGCACACAGACGAATATATTTTACAAAATACTGTATATTTCAATGTTGTGCAATAAAATAGAGCACTGCTTGGTATATTGGGACAGCTCTCTTTATCATTTTTCTCCCAGATGACACATAGATTACACACAAGCTCCTCCTAACTGGACAAGGGAAATCACTCTCTGACTATAGCTTACTGTACTGTAACTGGTAACATTGACATATTATTGTTAAGCAATGGTCGGCACCAAGCTGTCATCATAAAAAAATAATTGTGTCAAAAGATGTCGACAAAACTAGTTATTTTGTTTTCATGTTGGAAACACAGCTTCCGGTTGGTGGTCCGTTTGATTGGTACCTTCTTCTGAACTATTCCGTACGTTTTCTTCTCTGCTTGGCAGAGACCAATCTAACAGGGAAGCTGCGTGTCCTTACCTCACGTATGAATGTCTCTCTGAAGATGTTTGACAGATATATGCGTCTTGAATGAAGCATAAGCTTAGAAAACATTACTTATAGCTGCTAGTTACGAAACCAATTTTATTCGTTTACTTGACATTTATCTCTAATTTATCTTCAATAAAGTATACGAACGTCTAAACGTAATTATAAATGTCTGGGAAAGATCTACATTAACCAAACATTGTTTCACTTCTTTACTGTCCTCTTCAAATTCATCACATTGCTTATAAAACAGCAAATCATTTCATATGAATGGTGTGCATAAAATAATACTGAAACTAGACGTCGAATTCAAAATAAAAAAGGTTTTCTGATTGAATAAATTGAGCATAAGAAATAACTTAATAAATATGACTAAACATATACAACATAAAGGTGATAATTGAATAGATAAAATTCATCACGATTAAATATGACTTCTTGAAATTTTGGAAGGAATTTAAATTATTTTTCAGAGGGATTTGGAAAAATACCTGACAGAACATATTACAATGACACCTCGGCGCATCTTTTTACTGTCTAGGTATGCCTATTGCCGGCTACACATTAAGATGCATAGAAACAAAGGTGACAAACAGTTAATGACCAAACTTATTCATTAGCACTTACACCTAGCTTGATAATAATAGCCTGTCAGATCTGTAATAGTAAAAAAAATGTTTACAAGACGGTAACAAGCTTGGTAACTTGATAGTCCTATTCATATATGACTGAGCAACATAATTACAATGCAAACCAAGTCATACATGTAAGTGGAGTCGATATATAAATCATTCAATTTTAAGGTGCGTCGACACGCGGATTCTGAAAAGATGTAACACGTGGATTTAAAGAAATCGAAAATGAAAGATTAAACTGATTAAAACATACTTTCGTTAGCTATATGGAAATACAAAATGCAAAAGAAAAAGTCTGGCGACTTTATATTCTAAAAATGTTTTGTGACTGAATATTTGTCATTAGATACTAATAATTATTAAAATGCATGGGCATAAACTTTCTATGACGAACCAGTACAAAATCATTAGAACTTTATGTTACATCATCATTATGCATAGCTGCACATGCCTCAGTATGTACAATTTGCAGAAACTTCTTAACGTGTGGTTGACTATAGTTTAATGGAGTTTTTCAACTATACTTTAACTACAGTAATACCCTGCTAAAGGCCATCCTAATGGCCCAACTCGCTGAGAAGGGCACCGTTTATTTCTATTTGTATGTCATTGTATTGTCCCACGAAAAGCGGATAACCCCTCTACCCGGGACCTTGGCCACTTATTTCATAACTATTTATAACATCCCCACTTTGTTTAATCCACGCTTATAGGAGAACCCCTTTTCACTCATGGCCAAGTTAGAATGCCTTCACTTGAGTAAAATGACTTGTGGCCATGTTGAAAATGCCAATTTAACACAATTAGCAATAGATTTTGAAAAGAAAATAATCAATTTTGTCATTGGTAAATAAACTTTATATCGTAGGTTTACAGAAACAATTACAACAGGTAGGACGAAGGTTAAAGTTTTTAATATATTTTAAATCTCAAACTAAAGAAACGTTACAATTTCTAACAAAAACTATTAATGGTCGCAACAATGGTTTGTTTATTAACGGGACCAACTCGCTAAAAGTGGCACATTCCAAAAGAACCATCAGGTGGTACTATTAGCGAGGCTAACATGTCGTTGTTTTATATGTAACAATTAAATTTTTACGTCGACCAACCTACGACTTTGGCTGTCACTGAAACAATTATTGTCGGTATGCAAATAACGAGCTTTTAATTGACCAGAAGTGTTCCACTCAAATCGCTGATTAAAAACAACATTGCACCTAGGGCAAGCCGTTATCCATCAGTCCTAGTTTACCCCATGAGTCTAGGATTGACTTTAAGCTCACGTTCTTAATTAGCCGTCATTTAATCTGTCTCCTTCAATGCATAAAAGTTGATTATAGAACCAACAATTTCTAAAGATACACAATTTGATAGTTTTATCGCTTTCAATATATTACATTTATGAATAAAAGCATTTAGTCGTGATACTATTTCATCTGCACTAGGGCTGTTCCTTTTACATTCCTCCCCCAATTTCGCTTGTATTCCGGTTCAGTGGCACTATGTTATACCACCCAAACATGTTGTATGATTGACCGTTTTAAATTATGGTGCAGAAATAACAACTGTTTTTTTGAATTTATGAACTTAATATGATTCTTCTTAACATATGATGATAGCACATGATGGAACATAATGACTGGTTCTTTCGTCGCTTTTTGGTTTGTGGGGCCTTTTGAACTGTTCACTTTCCTGTGTTATAAACTGACAAGCAGCATTTACTTGTTTGCTGAAAGCCATTTTGTTATTTTTTATTATAATCGATGTGAAATATCTTAAGACTTAACCATCTGGATTTTAATTTAGTTAAAACAGTTAAAAAGTCTCTTTGGGAAAAATACGAACAGATTAAATTTCTATAAAACAGTTATAAATATTTCTCTTAGGGGTGGATCAGAGCAGCCATTGAAACAATGTGTTTTTTTTTTAAATTCTTCAAAAGTTAGTCCTTTAGCTTAAGTATTAGAATGGGATTATATTTGTTGTTGAACATAGTCAAATATATTATGCCCGAGATAAATTCGGCGTTAGGGTTCACGCGAACTTAAAGTCTATTTTCTTAATAATACATAAGACAACTAATAAAAGAAACTTTAACCCGAAATCTAAGTGATGATTATTGTATATAGTTACGTACACGTCTTAGTTTAGCGTAGTCAGGTCAGCTTTAACTTTTATTGCTACTCTTGCAGTAATTTATCTTTTATAAGGTGCGTTGTCTCAAAACTCACGAAGACTTGTTCTGATAGGTAAAATATGCACATGACTTAAATACTACATACCGGTTTTCTTATTAAAGGGCTGTTCCTTTTACTTTCCTCCCCCAATTTCGCTTGTATTCCGGTTCAGTGGCACTATGTTATACCACCCAAACATGTTGTATGATTGACCGTTTTAAATTATGGTGCAGAAAAAACAACTGTTTTTTTGAATTTATGAACTTAATATGATTCTTCTTAACATATGATGATAGCACATGATGGAACATAATGACTGGTTCTTTCGTCGCTTTTTGGTTTGTGGGGCCTTTTGAACTGTTCACTTTCCTGTGTTATAAACTGACAAGCAGCATTTACTTGTTTGCTGAAAGCCATTTTGTTATTTTTTATTATAATCGATGTGAAATATCTTAAGACTTAACCATCTGGATTTTAATTTAGTTAAAACAGTTAAAAAGTCTCTTTGGGAAAAATACGAACAGATTAAATTTCTATAAAACAATTATAAATATTTCTCTTAGGGGTGGATCAGAGCAGCCATTGAAACAATGTGTTTTTTTTTTAAATTCTTCAAAAGTTTGTCCTTTAGCTTAAGTATTAGAATGGGATTATATTTGTTGTTGAACATAGTCAAATATATTATGCCCGAGATAAATTCGGCGTTAGGGTTCACGCGAACTTAAAGTCTATTTTCTTAATAATACATAAGACAACTAATAAAAGAAACTTTAACCCGAAATCTAAGTGATGATTATTGTATATAGTTACGTACACGTCTTAGTTTAGCGTAGTCAGGTCAGCTTTAACTTTTATTGCTACTCTTGCAGTAATTTATCTTTTATAAGGTGCGTTGTCTCAAAACTCACGAAGACTTGTTCTGATAGGTAAAATATGCACATGACTTAAATACTACATACCGGTTTTCTTATTAAAGGGCTGTTCCTTTTACTTTCCTCCCCCAATTTCGCTTGTATTCCGGTTCAGTGGCACTATGTTATACCACCCAAACATGTTGTATGATTGACCGTTTTAAATTATGGTGCAGAAAAAACAACTGTTTTTTTGAATTTATGAACTTAATATGATTCTTCTTAACATATGATGATAGCACATGATGGAACATAATGACTGGTTCTTTCGTCGCTTTTTGGTTTGTGGGGCCTTTTGAACTGTTCACTTTCCTGTGTTATAAACTGACAAGCAGCATTTACTTGTTTGCTGAAAGCCATTTTGTTATTTTTTATTATAATCGATGTGAAATATCTTAAGACTTAACCATCTGGATTTTAATTTAGTTAAAACAGTTAAAAAGTCTCTTTGGGAAAAATACGAACAGATTAAATTTCTATAAAACAGTTATAAATATTTCTCTTAGGGGTGGATCAGAGCAGCCATTGAAACAATGTGTTTTTTTTTAAATTCTTCAAAAGTTAGTCCTTTAGCTTAAGTATTAGAATGGGATTATATTTGTTGTTGAACATAGTCAAATATATTATGCCCGAGATAAATTCGGCGTTAGGGTTCACGCGAACTTAAAGTCTATTTTCTTAATAATACATAAGACAACTAATAAAAGAAACTTTAACCCGAAATCTAAGTGATGATTATTGTATATAGTTACGTACACGTCTTAGTATAGCGTAGTCAGGTCAGCTTTAACTTTTATGGCTACTCTTGCAGTAATTTATCTTTTATAAGGTGCGTTGTCTCAAAACTCACGAAGACTTGTTCTGGTACGTAAAATATGCACATGACTTAAGCACTACATACCGGTTTTCTTATTAAACTAGTGAATTAAAAATATCTTCACAATTAAATTATTGTGTCTACCTTGCCATGATACGATACTGGTTTGATGTAGGTATATGCATCATCACTGATAAAATATTCCTAAAATGCAAGTTTGTCATTTAGCAAAAATTTCTTTCTTACTAAATTACATGAAAACACATTTTATTGTGAGTGGACATGTGGAATACTGAATCAGTCAATTAGACCATTATAAAGTTCAGGTCGATGTTATTAAACCAAGATTATTCAAGTTTGTGTTTAAGCAACGCCTATATGAATTGTGAACTTATTCACCAAAGTTAAGGACTTATTATCGAATGCTTTAAAACAACGAAGAGAGAAATACATATTTAATGTTATGTTTAATTGGTATATACAATGTTACAATTACATAACCGACGATCTTATTTACCAATTAACATTGGTCCGTTGTCCAACCTGAAATGTTAACAATACAGTTTAAATTATCCTTAAGTGCACACAAGTTCGGATTCGTTCACATGTTGTTGTTTTTTTAAATTGTCGTTTTTAAGTATTCTGTATAAAGGTAAAATATCGATTCTTGTGACAATTGCAGCATCTTTATTTATTTTTGAAACACTACTCTAGTAAACTGCAACAAAATTTAAACGCTTTACTTAAAGCGAAAATAGTTAAAGTCGCATGGAAATGCGGTTTTATCCGATGCTAAAATTATAATTGTTCATCTTGAAAGTAGACGTAACATTGGAAACTTGTTGAAGTATGTGGACTCAAATTTTAATAAAATGTTTCTATTAAAGCGGCAACTACCTGAGTTCACACAGCGGGTGACCTCTTTTTAATGAACAGTCGCCGTCGTTCCAATGATAGTTCTCTAGTTCGAAGAGGTTCATGCAGTCCTCTCTTCCGGCCACGGTGGTTGAGGGTTCACCTGGAGCCCAGTCCTTGTATTCTAGTGGCGTGTTGTCCGGGTACCACTCCCAGATGCCTTCAACCGTACTGTCAGAGGACCCGTCCAAAACACCGCGTTTCCTGCACATACAAACTGTCCTTCTAGGGTATACTAATGCATTACAGTGCTGGACATCAGATACAATTGTATTAAACTGGACCGTAGATATTTGAGGGTGTATTCACGCACGACTCAGAGTGAAATGTAAAGACCAACGTTTTCTTCATAAAAGTGTAGCAACGTAAATAAAGTTTTGTCTACGAGTTTTTTACTATACATTTCATTACAGACTTTCCTTTGTTCATGACTTTTTCTATATTTTCTACTATACAGAAATCCTTCATTGACAGGTAATATTGAGTTTCTGAGTTGTTGCCATAATTTTGTTTTTGTTGTTTTTGTTACATGACTTCCGAAATCTGCTACTATTTTGTCCTTAATCTACATGACGATAAGAGGAAACGCATACAATTACCATTACTGCGTAGACGACGACAAGTACTTTGCAAGAACATATTTTCCTCTGCAGTTTCTATTTTGACAAGGTTGGCTCCATGGTGTTGCAAGCAATAATGCTTAAATAAAAATAACAAGTCATAACTGCTTACTAAATGCCAGTGTGTTTTTGTATTGAAACACATACATTTACATGTACATCTTTTTATTTTAGACTTTTCAGTTTAACTTAACTACAGACAAGGTTCTGTAGGACATACCTGTATAACGCTTGACCTTGTGAAATTTTATCTTTGAGGACGCGCAATAGGTTTATATGCACTAATATACTGAACTATTTTTATCTGTGAATATCTCTAACACATTACAACACTTTATACTTGTTACACCTAAGTAATTGTACACGGTATTTAATGGTTTTGACGCAAAGACCGCCATTCATCAATAGATTTTTAAACAAATCTCAAAAATATTCTAAGTTGATAATGTTTATTATGAAGTACAAATAAATCGAATTACTTCAAATCTTTTCAACACCATTATTTTCAACTAATTTTTTTAATAACGCTTTTATAATTACTTTGATAATGTTATATAGTTGCTATAATTCACAATGATGGTGACAATAGTACTTGCGATGCTGATAAGGATACAGTTACATAGTTTAAACCTACACCGGCCTCTGTCCAATCCTGTTGAATATTTTCTGCAAACAGATAACACGAGTCACGGAAGTAGATCCAGCCATCCGGGCATCTCCCACACTCATGTCCTTGTTGTTCTTGTTCAGTTGAAATGAACAACACAGCAACAATTGTTTATTCAGATAATAAAAACATACATAAGCTACGTCGTTAACGTGTATCTACGACCAGAAAGAAAATGTCACATACGTTGTTAGGATTTGTTTAATAATAATGTCTTCATAAGTTGTAAAAACACTTTATATGTTTGTCAAAACATCGACAGTTAATCACAAATAATAGACATGTAAATGCATACAATGAATAAACAAATATTGTGTATTTCAATTCACGGGAGAGATGGCTCCTTTAGAAAATATAGATCTTTACTAAAACAGTTGTAGTCATTTATTATTATTTATAATAATCACAATATCACAATAATATACACGTCTCCTTTTAAACATTTACTATATTTAATATTTACAACACGTGTACAATTATACAAATGTAACATAAAATAAATGTTTAATTAGATAAATATGTCGTATAACCACTGTTTTATAAAATAATGTGACTTACCTGTAAATGAAATACTAGTAAATAGAAAAAGTAGTGGTAATATTTTTCGGCGTATGCCCATTTTGCTGGAACGAAAACTTTGTAATTTGCATGTAGTTACTGATAAAGATAAAGGTTACATTTGCATACCGTCATATGTACCGATAAGGTCTGAGGCGATCCTTTGTTTAGAACTAGACAATAAAACGAACCATATCTTTTTGTTTCACAAGAGATAAGCATTCCATGACGCAGCAGTAGAAATGTTGTTGTTGCTGCTTCTCCTAATGCTGCTGTTACTGACGACGACGACGACGACGATGACGACGATGATGACGATGATAAAAGTACTAGAAAGATGATGACACATATCGTTAGAATGTTATATAATTTCCTATTCATATAAATGACTGAATCTAAAATGTTGAAACGTTGATGACTGCATCGGTTTTTTGTATGTTAGTCGAATAACCGGTAGAATACGTATAGACATTGACAGTTCTTCTGTGTATAATATATCCTCTGGTCCATCAATTCATTAGCAAGTAATTCATGATAAAAGAAATAAAAATCCAAAGTGTATGTAAGAACTCGGGGCATATGACTATATTTATGTAAATAAAACTGACATATTAAGACTACACACCACGGCAAGAACAACTAATTCGTCTGTGTCACAAGTTATTCATAAATGTATAAGATTGTCATCTCGTTTACATGTTAAATCAGAAACATCGGAATCATATTAATCTTGCATAACAAACCCATCGTTCAAACGCTAAGTTTACTATTAAATGTATAAACTTACTTATAAGCTTTGACGTTTGTATTCGTACGGCAAGTGGCATTTCATAGTCAAAGAAATGTTTCTATCTCCAACTTATTAAGTGATAAAGTAAACATCAACATAATATATGACAATACGTGTGTAATAAAAGTACCGTATATAAATTATTCAAAATATATATCCAAACTCAAGTCCATATATACGAAAATTGGTTTTCAACATGCCAGTGTGTCTTGACTCTAGGAAAAAATAACACGCACATTTTTATGACGTATGTTCACACGGATTTAGCAAAATTGCAATAGCAAAAGTCGGAAGACAAGAAACACATATCTAGACATGCAACAATTTGCGCATCTGTCTCAGCTTCCAGATCATTAACTTGATATAACAGTCTCAAATTGATCTATTATTGAAAGAAACAAATTTTCTACCATTCTGGCAGTACGTTTTTAGACAATGTTTAGAAAATAAACATATTTAATCAATATGTCATGTATTATTTTTTTAATTTAATTTTTATTATGCACCAACATTAACCCTTATGGAGGACTACACATTCTGTGCTATATCAATGCTTGTGTACTATTTTATTATATTCGTATGACAGACTAGTGATAATTACCATATAAATGGTGATGCGTAATATCCAAGGGGCACAAACATAGCTATACTTCTTAGATAATATAGTGCGAAACACTTGGTTGTCGGGCGACTTTTGTAAAATGTTCCTTCGTCATCAGTGAATTGTTTGCGCCAGGAAACAAATATGTATATTATATAAAGTATGTTAAAAGTGTGCCTGAAATCAACCGAAATTATGTTAGCTAAGTTATTAGTGTAGCGATAAAACGGTATAACGAAGCCATTATCGGCCAAAAAAAATAACTTTGAATTAATATTCAGTCTATCATTCAAACGAATGTTATGCAACCGGTATAGGTTACTGAAGCAATTTCTGAAAAAAATATATAAAGACTGCTTTGTTAACATATATGTCGGATTATTCAAATCCATGTAAATTATGAAAGTCAGCGGATTCCCGGATTGTTTCTTCGTTTTTCCTTCTTATGCATTCATACTAAATAAGACGGGTCGTATTTCATTACCACAAACATTGGATGATGTTAGTGTACATAACTGCCTAATGCTGCTAATTTGTCATACCAAGATAACAGACACTGGTTTCACTAAACTACCTCAGTCCCTACCTAACCCCAACTTTGAAGTTTTCCTCAATAGTTTTGGATTTTAGAAGTTATTGTTACACTTAACACTTCGAGGAATATTTCTCTTTAGCTTTCCCCAAATATTGGATGGAAGCTGCTAGTATCCTCGACCTGTTTTCCCTAATATGGCGATAAGCAAGAAAACGCGAGCGTATTTTCCGTCCCAGTGTTGATCCTTTGTCGGAGAGAGTAAGGAATTGTTTTTACCGGTTTCGCTTCTATTTAACCACTATTGAGAATGCCCTTATGCGACAACGCTTCAGCTTTTGTACAACTATTGTATACAAATATTCCCACCCGTTGTCCGTCGCCCACCAAGTGTTTTGTGCATTACATTTTTTTCGTCTTGGTTATACTACCGACTGATTGGGGATTCGTTGGGTTTATCAACGGTGACTTTCTCAAACTGTTACAAGAGATACAAGGTGCCGTAACAAAACGTGGTCAATCAATTTTCCAGTCGTTGAAATAGTCAACATTGTTAAACTAGCTTCTATAAAAAGCCCCGGTGAGTAAGTAATTGTAACAAAATTGCGAACTTAATCCTGCATCCAATGTACCATTCCACCAAAATTGATATATTTTTTTAATACATTGCAGCCACCAATTAAAATCATGATAGCGAATTTCAGCTTTTTCGGAGGAAGACCCTAGACTTATGTCGGTGTAGAACCAACGACGCATCGCAAGTGAGCTAGAAGACCTTCCCACATTAAGTCTTTTGCCCCAATCTGGACTCGAACCCACGCAAATTGGAGAATCTACCACCACGCCACGGGCGCCCCCTTCCACCAAGATACATGCTTACTATATAATCTAATATCGATCGCATATTCTACCCACTACACTACAAACTCATACAACCAGGTTTTTACCCAAAGCGCTCTTCGTTGACCTAGTATCTCCATTGGTCGATAGAACCTTCAAAATAATGATTCTATGATATACACACTGACATTTAATTTAACAATGCATTATTTAATAACCGTATTTTTGTGATATTGAATCTACTGTTTCTTCTATTTCCAATTATTGATGCTACTTTTTTGTTTTATTGTACATGTATACTTTACAATTTGCAGATATTTAACTTTAGTTTAATGTTAATTTAATTTTCACCTTGTTAATGAATATATAGATACAAAATATAGATACATATTAATCAATGTACATGAAATTGGGTGATTTGTAAGCGGGTTAAATCAGTAGGGCACTCGCCCTGATAGCGAAGGATTCTAGGTTCAAGTCCCGGATTGGCTTCACATTTTATTCCCAATATGACAATGATATCCAAGTTATTGTAAAGTATTTATGGGTTGAAGTATAAGGTCTGTGAAAGTTCACATTCATGTTGCCCAGGATAAATCATAAATTTTTGAACCCATTATTTCTTTTGAAATTATTTCCAAGGATATTTGATATCTAAATATTTGACTAAGATTATTCGCAACGTTCATAACGGCATATACTTAAGAATATTTAGCTTATACAAGTGAAGAATTGTCAAACTAAATTACAAATTGACGCCTTCTTGTCGACAGCATGACAGTGTCCGGCAATTGTAAATATAAAAAAGCATTAACTGAAAGGTTATTAAATCGGAAAATTATAAATACTGGGCTTGATTTAAAATGCATTTAATAAGATCTGTCTTGCAAAATGTTCAAATGTGGGTGTCTTTCTTCGACAAGGAAACAGTTTGGTAAAAATCTGGAGTCTGTTTGTTGCGGTTCATTTAATGAGAATACTGCATCAGAAAATCTAACGCTGTCATAGTCATTGCGTGGACCATCGAATAAAAAACCCACATAGTCTGTCACTGAGAATCTGGTAATTTTAGTTTAATAACAGTGTTTCTAAAACTAAAGAGTGCTTTCAAGAAGACCATTTAGATGTCGCAATACATCACACAAATATTGTGTTGGAACTATCACGATATCTAATTTTGTTTTGATTCACATTGTTTTTCTCTTTGTAGTTTGTGAGTAATCTGATATCGCTGCAATAATTCACGCTGGCTGAAAACACATATTTTCGGTTGTCTTGTCTTTTATATAATAATAAAAAGGTATCGTACAGTATAATCTTCCAACGATGGTTTAGAAAAAATGGACATCGACTTTATCGAAATAATACCATATTTTTTAAACACTATGTGGACATTATTTTTCAATGACGTCACTTCTTCCGTCATAACTTATAGAAAATATCAGCGCTTGGACATTTTGTATTCCTATAAATAGTTTTTTCTTTTCATTGCTTGCATTGAAGAAACTCGCCAGGAAATGCCAGGGTAGAGCCCTGCAAAACCGGTTTAAGCACCCAAGTCGGTCCATATTGCCGACTGACCGTTCCAAGGCGGTAACTGTCGGGTTTTCTATTTTCGTTAAATGACTAAACACAAATTTGTTCTTACTTTTCGCTTGGCTTGCATGTGAAATACCTTTGTGCCTTTACGGAGTTTGGTAAATGTTGCAATGCCCTTAGGACTTTGTCATATATTCTTATTCAACATAAAATTAAACAACAACGAATATTATATACCCAATGAATTTGAAGCATTTTGATTGGTCGAGAGCTCCGCACGCCTCTAGTCCGAAAGATGAGATAACTACACCGGGAATTAATATTAACCTTTGCAATTAACTTTTCATGTGCATTGTAAACAAACATAGCGTCACGTAGCAAGCAGGCGAGAATGTTTCAAACCATGTCTTCAGAAGATTTGAAAGCCTTGAAGGAATTTTTTTGTATCAAAACAGACCAAAAAAGTGACATCAGTTGCCGTGATCATAAAAGTCTGTTTAGTTGAGGTAAATATTATCAAATATGGTCTTATAATATAACAAGTAAATGCTAATGTTGAGGTCGATATGTAGTTTTGGGGACCTAGGTAGTGTGATATCGACCTCAGACATTCATCCTCGGTCGATATCATACTACCCAGACCCGCAAAACTACATATCGACCTCAACATTAGTATTTATGTGTATAATAATGTACCATTTCCTTCCTTGAATATCAGAGGTTAGTATAAAGAGTCAAGAATAAGGTTAATCAGTATCTTTTTCTCGGTGTCGCGGTGATGCTCTAACTTCTGTGTCCAGGTACAGTATTGCTCATATTCGACTGACTATTGGAGGATTATTCTTTGCTCCATGAACATTTAAATGCTGTTGCAAATAAGACAGTACGAAAGGAATCCACTATGAGACTAAATACTAAGATACTTAATTCATAAACAAGACACATGGTTTCCTTTCAAATGTATCCACATCTTTGCAAACATAATTATATTTATTCTTGTAAACCAAATAAATGACTCTTAAAAAATATGAAAACTATTTGCATTAGACATTTTGACAATCTTAAAAGGAAAACAAGATGTATATATTTTCAGTTTAATTTCGTGTTTAAATAGGTTTCCTGTTTTTTATTTTTTATTTTATCACTAACCTTGAAATTAAAGTCCCTAGTTACTACTCCTAAATAATTTTTTTAACGTATAATTTTATCTTAAAATTTAGATGACTGAATTTGTATTCAGTTTACGGAAAGTCTTTATGTTGTAGACTGAAGCACTACACCGCAAACCGATTGATCCGTTTATTATAAATCGATTCAACAGACTTTGGCACCTCTGCACAGGGACGCGTTGTAGCCAATGCACACAGATATGAAAATCAGAAACAATACAAAAACAACAACAACAACAACAAAACAAAACAACAGAAACGAAATAACAGCAACAACAAAAAGCATCTCGTCTCCGTTATAATTAAGTTGTCCTATTTGTTGTTAGTAGTCTCAGAATTGTCATATATTCTCTGAGGTTACATGCATTCTACAGTTGCAGGCATTAAACCGTAAAAACCGTATAAAATGATCATTGAGACTGAAATGTCTGCACATTTATAATCATCTATTTAACTGGCAAAGCAAAAATTAAACTATTTTTCTCTATGTTTATTTAAAACAATAAATAATTATATAAATTATTTAAATAGATATTTTGGTGAACAAAGTAGCAATGAGAGCCTGTAGCCAAAAGAGCAGAGATTGATCAACAGCTACAAATGTTGACATATCTGGATTTACATTATGAAATTACATTCCTTTAATACTAAAGTAGAGTGACTATTTATTCCGGTTTGATTTTAAATGCTTAAAACATGTAGTCGTTATTATCGATTTGGTTCATTTAAGGCTCGTTGATGCCTTAGAACGGAAAAAGATAGCACTTACCTAGACATCCAGCAATATTTGTGGTTGTGTTATATGTCACATCCCTGCCCTCATCTGACTTAAAAAAATCAGTGAAAAGAAGTGTCTCTTGAACAAGATAAATGTGATCTTTGCTGCAAAATTTGTGACATTAAAATTATTATAATCGGCAATACAGTTTAAAACAGTGTAATCGATTTGTTTGTGTAGCAAAGCAAACGTTCCGTATTTTGCTTTATTAAATTTTCTATATTTTGTCCTTTATATGCAGTGTCGATTCGCGGAAATGACTGTATGCTGAACTCTGGACCTGTCGGTCTTGTAACTCTCAGTATCCAAGCAGCCTTCTTCTAATTGTGTTATTAATCGGTGCCCGGACGTGTCAACTGACTACATTTTACATTTCAGAATCCCAGCCAAGAAGCTATAATCGAAATTTAAAACTGACATGGCTTAACATTAACAACTTTCAAATGATTTGAGATATATTAAATTGGCGTTGGTTTAACGCTTTAGTTTTGAAACAAACAAAAAAGCCAAAACATCATTTTAGAGACATTAATCTGTCAGCAAAAGCGTAAATTGGATACATTTTCAGTCCACTCAGGTCAATAATCTGCCTATAAATGGCAATATGAAAAGGACTTGTCTGTGTGCGATGTTGAAGACTTTTGTTAAGAATGGTCTTGGTAATTAGACATTCAGTTTGTTTCCTTAAAGCCCATAAGGTCAAATCACGTAATTCAGAGATGTGCACTTTTATGCGCAACTTTCAAAACGGAAGGATAATGTCTACATTATTGACAACTCATTAAAGTAAGTTCTCTCAAAGGTTTGTGAGACTAGACTACAACGACCATGCGCTAGGTACAATGCTGAACAAAGCGAGAAAACATTATATGTTGTCATGCGCTATAGCAAACTATTAATTGATGACGTTGAATTCAGATACAACAAATGAAAATGGAGGTTGTGTGCGTTCGGAAAGGGGGACAAAACAGTATACTATGTACATGCGCTTGACAGCGCTCACAGGGACCGAGAACTGTCGGTGGAGAATGATGGCTTGGCTTATGACGGACATATGAATCAAAGCGTTTTCGAATAATTTCAGTAGTACTATTTCTACTGGAGCCGAAAATAGAAACCAAGGAAGGGACCGAGGCCTTTCAGACAAAACATTTAAACAGTACATGGAAATTTGGTCTGATAGGAGTTAACTTAGTTTTCATAGAGAACTTGACAAAACGCGGTCAGTTATATAAAGAGTTGGGCTGTTTTATACAAGAGTTTATGCATTCTGATTTTACAAAAAAGAAAAACGAACAATGTATGTAATTTAGCCAAGCATTACGAGAATTTGTAAGCAATATATTATCTAACATCCAATACATTCAATACTTCGAGTCTCTATCTTTTATTTTTGTGTTACTTATGCACCTTCCTACACCATAAGCCGTATAATGGCCTTACATATCATCTGAAGGATCAGCAATTTACACAAATAACTATCTAAATATTTTCATTTTCATGCCAAAAATGATGTCATAAGAGATGTTTAAAAAAAGCAGTTACAATGAATATAAATAAAGGGTGATTGAATTGAAAATTGGTTAAAAGTCGGCCAATACTCTTGTCACGACAACAACATCAACAACAAACACAACAACATGCTTGTGTGTGATCAAGTGGTACGTGCATAATTGACCAAAAAGTCTTCACCATCAATGTTCTTAACAATGAGCACATTTTGCCACTTTAGGCTTTGCATAAGAAACATTCTATCGCTGTTATAACATAGATAATATATATACAAGATAAACTTTTTTCTAACTGATCGCTCAAAGGCAAAACAAAGTTCTCATTCAAAATTCCGGACAGTAAAATGATGCAACAACTTACTGACAGAATTTAATAAGAATAAAAAACAGTAAATTGACATTTCTTTGTTGATCTTGCATTTTACCTTGAACTGAACCAGTTTTCATTCACGTATCAGAATTCCCGCAAGTTTCTATATTGATGATATGTAACTTTTTAAAAACCTCTTGCGGGAAGTATTGCCAAAATTTAAGGGGATTGTTAATACATCATTTATCACATCTGTCGAAAATGTCTGCATCAAGTGAAGAAAAATGCAATCTCTCAAATACGAAGACACGATACACTTATCTTGACCTGCAGCAATATTTGTTTCTGTCAAAACTGTCTTATTGTAGCATTGGTATGACTATATGACAGTCTCAAATAAGATGTCGTGTCGAAATACTTGTCTCTCTAAAATCAAGAGTTGTTTAGTTAGTTTTTAAAACTAATATTTTTAACATATTGATATTTTTAAATCAACAGTGTAAATTTAATTTATGTTTTTTATTCAGACTTTATAGTGTTATACATATCGCTGTCAAAATATTTTGAAAAGAGCTCTTTAAGAAAGATAACTGTATGCACCAGTAAGCAAGCATATTCATAAGTTTGTATTTGTAAAACCAATCACGTCTTGACTGACCTGAAACAGCATAACTAAAGCCAAGTTTGCCTTATACCTATTTAATTTCATATCATACTTAAAATTATCCTTAACATGTATATAACAAGGTCAAACGATTTATGTAAAATAAGTTGAATCTGTATATGCTTTGATTGACCATTGTCGACCAGTGCCACAACATCATGTCTACATGTGTCATTGGTTGTACATCCTCTATCGTCAATACATTTTACGCTATACAAAGTATACAAATAAATACGAAAACGGTACAAACATACGGTAAGCACATACTTTTGAATGGGATATAAAAGTAGTATTTAAATTAATTTTCTACCTGCTTTTATTTTTGCATACGACAACCAATGATTTTCGATGAAGATATTACTCTTTTGTTGAAAGTATAAGTGAAAAGAACCGATTAACGTGCAAATTAATGTGCATGCATATATGCAGTGAATGCTGCTGTTTATACGCTCCCTTAAGTTTACATGTGGAATGTGATGTTAGAGCCTTTTAAGTTAAAAAAAGTACGATGCAGACAGTGTGTACCCACCTTTTAGAGACATGGATAGTCAACCATGTTTTGTTTCGCCACTTGATTACAGTCAAAATCACACATTATGCATAGCCAGTATGTTCCGGAATTTTAAATCCTAGTTTGCACAGAAAATCAAACAGTGTTATTATGTTCGGGTGTAAGAAAATGTGTTTTTATATTATTTTGTTAGAAATTTATTAGTATTGTGTTACACACAATACTTTCTTTCTTGTTTACTTATCGTTTAAAATCTACAGAAATTCTATTCTAGAAAAAACATTTAAATGCTTATACCAAACTTCCATTTTTCCTTTATATTAAATAATATTCGAACATTAATATTTTGCTATCTGACTATGATTACGCCACAATATTAAAGCTTTTTATACGTGATAATGTTAGGGAAAAATCATGTTAGTGAAGAATTCCGAACATATGACTGGTTGTCAAAAGATATTACGTATTGGCGCCGTCTTGTCGACTGAATCCTAGTCCAAAGCAATGTAAACCTGAGAAGCGTTGTCAGGAAGGCCATTTAACCGAAACAGATAGTTCAGAGCATATAAAGAATCAAATTAAAACGGCTTTTTCCAATGGGTCCTTTTGTTCATATACAGAACTGTTTTATTCGAAATGTACATTGCAATAATATCAATTTCATTTTCGGCAATATCTGTGGCTCATCAATTGAACATAAATAATGCTTTGCACAAATAAAGTAATAATGTTTCTTCGTTTGAAAGTCTAAATATGACGAATGATCTGCCACTGATAAAGTGGCAAATCTAATATAATCACAGACTTTCTTAAACTGGATTGAGCTTTCAAGATGATCATTTCGATGTCACCATTCATTACAAAGAATGCTGACTTGGAAACACCACTATATGTGTGCTAAATCATATAATATTGTAGAAAAAAAGCGTGATCAGAAGGAAACAGTTTTGATAGAATTTCCTCTAATAATATAGTATCGTGCAGTATGCAATTAAATCAGCTTTTAATGCAAATTTTAAGTACTTTGGATACGGAGACAAAAAAGGTTAACACCTGTTGGTAGATTCACATATTTAAAATATCAAATGCTATTTTTATTAGTGAAAGTTGTTATTTATATATATATATTTGAAATTTCTGTAAACAAGCTACCACTTCATAATCTCTGAAGTACTTTGCTACCGCAATGCATTGCTACAGTGGAGTACTCGTGTGCTCGTCTTTCAGTGTTTCTTCTAGAATTGTGCTTGTAGCTTTCAATTTATATAGTAATAATAATAATAATAATGATGATGATAATGATAATAATTATAATAATAATAATAATAATAATAATAATAATAATAATAATAATAATAATAATAATAATAATAATAATAATAATAATAATAATAATAATAATAATTATAACAATAATAATAATAATAATAATAATAATAATAATAATACATGTGTAATAATAATAATAATACATGTGTAATAATAATAATAATAATAATAATAATGATAATAAAAATAATTATAACAATAATAATAATAATAATAGATCCGTTATTAACATTAACATTCAATTTTAATACAGTTTACTTTATAGAATGAATCTTGTTGATATTTGCCAAGTGCAGAAAAACGTTTTTTTTTTTTTTTTATATAAACAAAAGATATGACTATAATACATAACATTAGTCTACATAGCAATTGTCTTGTAAACAAACGGAAGAACGTGGTGAAAAAGTCAAAGCAGGTTATTGAAACATGTTTATTTATAGAAGTAGGAACACATGCTTCATGACTTTTAAACATGATAAATAACTATAATTTCTAATGATGTGTTGTTTCAGAGGCAAAATGTCTCTTTTTGTCAACAATGGTATGCTGAAGAGTTCAATACAAGATATGCATGTAAAAAAAGTAAAACTTGTTTATTTATTTTCTCAGCTTTCAGAGAAAAGAAATATATACCACATCAGCATGAGAATCTGCCAAAACGTGAGTAAAAAACCTGTAGCTGCGGTAATTTAGAACTATTATAGCTATCGTGCATCTTAGAATGCCGAGATAATATTAGTCGTTAGGTCTAAAGGACACTTTATAAATCATCAATCTGTTGTAAAGATAAGGACAAAATCTATCGTCTAAACAAGCTTTCACATAGACTAATAAAGGCTACAGATTGTAGTGATCTGCTGTCTGCACTGCACATATCTTCCACTTAACCAATCATAAACACAACATGAATACAGAAGTGAGAATAAGGATCATGTCTGGTTTAGTTTGTGCTATCACTATTCCATTTTATTTGCCTTTTTAATATATTTCCGTTCCATTGTTTGAGAGTATGCCATTATCCAACATAAATATACTAAATGCTCTGCTTTATAGTTTGTGAGTAAATCATTAGTATCATATTTTATTATTAGATGTTGTAATTTTCCTACGATGTACTGCGCAAATCAAATGTTAAAAATAAATAACTTAATCATTCGTTGACTAGCTCAAAAAATTTGCTACTTCATGTAGCACAAAGATATTAGTTATTAGCTGCTCGAACGATATAGGTATAAAACTTATCTTTTTTTAGTTGAGGGTTATTTCAGTTCCATTATAGAAACTAACATTAACTCCCTTTTAATCATTCATTTTGAATGCTGATGTCCGGAAAACTTAGTACAGTTAGGATTTAAAAGGATTGTTACAAGGTCTTTGAATGAAAAGAATAGTATTTACATTTTATCACTATTCATGACATTTCCCATTAATTATAGTTTTTGTATTAAATCTTTTGTAAAAATATAAAGAAAATAATTAAATGTTGTGGTCAAATGTAAGGAAAAGAATCTCCCTTAACTTCCAATATTACAAATATGGTTTCGAAACGGAACACGGAGAATCATTTCAGAATCGAACCATAGTTTGAGCAAGATTGAATCGCATTATACCCGCACGATAGTTTGAGCGTTCATAGTTCTTTGATCATTTATATTAAACAGGTACATCGAAAGAGCTACAATGATACGCCGAATCATTAAATCTAAGACTATAGCCATTCGGCTAGTGTACATATTGTTGATAGCTTCATGCATTTTTAAACTGTTGTTCTTACTGTCCATATATTTACAAATAACAGAGGTGCCTCTGAATTATCAAAGACGGTAGTTTACAACTTCCTTATCTCAAAGAAAATGCATCCAAGACGTGCAAGGGTTTTAGCCTCATAAACCCATTTAAATCACGCAGTTGGTCTGACGTTAGTTTTGAACATCTTTCAAGTCCGAATTACTTGTAGAAAACCTAAAGATAACTGTATGCCTGTATAATACTGTATTATACAGTAAAAGGTTTCCATTAACACTAACTGCTTCGATTCATCATCAAGCTATTTCACATTTTTCTTAAGCGGTTAAAGGGTAAGTCAAATTGTCCGGTGAGTGAGGGACAAATGTCGTATATGTGTCAACTTCTAGGTAGAAGATCATTTTCTTAAAACAGCATTTAGGTGACAGTGTTTTGTAAAAATATCGAAACTATTGTTATTACTAAAGACACAACACCAATTGAAACAATTTATGAATTTATTTTTTTGCGCATACAGCTACAGTATTAGATTAGTTGAATCTAACTCCAGTGTCTATGCTTTCAGGTTAGATATTGAGTGACCGCGTGTATTGTTAGAGTGCTAAGTTCTAAAACAATTCCCATTGGTAAAATTCACCTACATGTATTGCATCAATTTACAAATTTGAATTCATCTATAATTGCAAGATTATCTTTATTTACGAAAGGATCACAAAAACGGCATTACTAAAATACATTACAAATCCGGGTATTATTTCTTATGCTAGTTCCACAAAATTATCTTACGTAAGTGTGTGTATGCGTGTGTGTGTGTGTGTGTTTATGTTGTTAGAAACACATACCATGAGAAGGCGATGCGTTTTATGTATAAGTTACAGTAATACCTTAATATTTTTAATAACCTTCATTTTTTCGAATACTGCACGTATATTTAGCCTTACGCTAAATTTTTGATGTGTTTTATTATCGTGGCATTGATCAATTGAGCGACGTTTATTTATTTATTTTTGTTCACTCGGATTCTTTTTCCTTTACAGAGCTTTTATACTATATTTAAATCAACAAAGCAAGTGTCATTCTGAATCTTCAAATTACAAAAGATAGCAATCGTAAAAATAAAAATATTCTGAAGAACAAAGTGCTACGATAGCACACATTGCATTTAGATGTAGCAATAAACACATATAAATGTATCAATTTATCGTCACAACACATTTTTGCACCAAACATAATTAATTCCCCTTATAGAACGTGTTTAAACGTGTACGTTTCCTGCTTAGAAAAAAAGCACCCAACAGCTTCGATAGGAAAACAAATGAAGAATGTATAATACATATTGAACTATCCAAAATTTTAACGTATGAATATATTCACCTGTATATTGTTTCAGAACACACTGTTCCGAAGAAATGCAGTACAGCCGTATAAATACTAAGTCAACAATAGCGACAGAATACACATCTAGAATTAGAAGGAATTCATCAAATCGTTTTATCCAAATGAACTGAGTTTGTTATATCTAGTTGTAATGGAAAGAATATGCCCAAAATAAGATTAGTCCGGTGTTTGCGTTATATCATTAGGCAAATCAAGATGCTACTTAAACGACTGACAAACAATATTCATGACTCTTTCAGATCGGATATTACATTCACGCCTGGATAATGTAACAGTAACTGAAAAAAATGGATTTAACAAATAATAATAATAATATATTATTTGATAAGTGTAACTTGTACTCACTTAGAAACATTTCTTTCCTTTAAAAATGTCGAAGTTATGGTTAAATACCGTTATGTTACCAATGTGATTAAGAATTATTTTACCGTTTATGGTTTCATTAAAAAAGTACGACAAATCAATACTTTTTGCTTTTGCGTTGGCTAACACTAGGTCATTAAGGATCCGCGCCTCAGTCATGCGTAATTTTGTCACGTAATACCGGTATTAAATTAAACACAGTGATTTTATTACTTGCAGGTGCAGAAGATACACGACCACCAAACATTGACAGGACGTATTTATGCCTATAACACTTGTGCACGTAAGAAGAACAAATATAATATTCCACTTCACAATTTTTTAAAATGATATCACCGTCTTAAATACCCGTACATGAAGTTATAAATTTCCAACGAAATAATTTGCGATATAATTCCGAAATATATTTTTAACGATTTTCTGCAATCAAGTATGTATAATGCTTGTTCTGTTGTATGCGTTATACCAAGGTCAAAAGCCTATGTCCAATTTGTGATGGAATTGGTTAGTTAGGAGCGATACTTTGTTCTCGAGAAACACACTTCTTGCTTATTTATGCCAATGCAATTTCTTTTGATTGGCACGGAAACTACTTAAATACAAGAAAACTGAAAAAAACAACAAGGTGGAATGCCCTTGCCAAATAAGGACATATTTCTTGCCATCTAGAAACATCTTAATAACAGTACATTGGCAGTTTATTTATTTTCCGTATATTGTCTAGCGAAGAAGAAACTATTGTCTATATTGAAGTAATATGAAGTGCATGATAATTTGTATAGTATAATATTGTGACACGTTGCAAAGCATAACTTTTACTGCGAAGATCCGGAATACATCATTGTCTGGTTTGCCTATAATATAAAAGGAGCTAACATGTCGTACTCATAATGTCCCGTTGATCGTGAAAAATTAGTATGATAAGGTTTTGAATGAATAAACAACAACAACAACAGTAATAACAAATAATGACTTATGCATTACAAATAAAGTCAGAATGTCTATGGTATATCTATCGCGTTCAATACATGCACAAACACGATATTAACCTTTTTTTTAAACGCTGGACGAACGTTTTTAAAATTGACTTTCTATAATGGCTATATAAAAGTAAATGAAACGGCTTTGTTTATTATCAACGACTTTTTCACAAAAGTCTGTGTTTTGCAAAATAAAAAAAATAGATAAAATGCAAATCTGGTCAACTTGCAAATTTTAACGGCTATTGCTCAACTATATGTAAATGATCACCTGTTTATTGTTTATTTAACCAAACCATGAGCTAAGTAAATTAAACTTTTGCGATTCAATCCGACATGCCTACCTCCCACTCACTTTTTTCATTTATATTTTGATAGGATATATCTGGTTATTTTGTTCATGGCCAACATTTATACTCATATTTTTGTTTATATTTGTTATTTCAACTAAATTATTTCAAATTTATTCATGTGTCTCTTTTACAATTATTATATAATATTTATTCAAAGATTTATTCAAACTTTCTCTTTTAATGCTTAAAGTCCGTTTTGCCTACGCCAATGTTTTTTCATAAACAATGACCAGTTGCAGAAAGTTATATGAATCAATTATATATTAATTCTACATTAGTTTTCACATTTATCTTGCAGAAACACGAAGGTAATAGTATTGCTTATTATGAAGATTGCGACTTGTGATATATATATTATACGTATATTAACATATAGACAGACAGATTTATCATATTATGAACATGTGCAATGACGGTTATTAAAATCAATAGACCATCTACAAATATACCGGTTAAATGCGTGTTGTTGCATTTATATGCTTGCTTTAAAATGAACGATATATGCATTTCTATGTCACTAGAAGTTAAAAGGATTGATAGCCTATCAAAATAATATAATTGTCTGTATAATTCGTTAAACTATCGCTCTTCAGTAAAATAGTTAAACATGTTGGATTTAAAATACGAACTGTATCAACTCGTGCATTTCTTCTTTATTCTGTTTAAAATGGTTAATAAATATAATAATAATAATAATTTACAACGTCGGACACTTACGACCGATCCATTCCATCACTCTCTATTCATCGCCACTGGGATATTTAGTTCACATTTCGCCGTTTCTGATAATGATATTTCGTTTCTCGCATCAGAATCCGATAAAGATTTCAGTCCAGTGATAGAGCTCTTTCTTTTATTGTGTCGGCTTTCTTTCCAAAATGACGTCATCAATGCAAAGAGAATTAAATTTTCCATTTTACTTATCTACCTCCGCTTGTACGAGTAGCGGAAATGTAAACGTTCTTTTAATTGGCTAATATGTATTAAAATTAATTTCTCAAAAGTATAGTAAATAAAAATCCTACGGTGTATGAATGTAGTGAAACGTATTCAGTAGCCGTGGGCTTCGATGAAATTATAAAGCGCACATTTACATAATAAGTAATCAGGCAGAGATCTAAATAAAACGAAAAGAACCCATTACATTTTAGTTGTAGACTTTATTGATTATTATATTAACCTTCACATACTTAATTTCATCATATAAACCCATAATTGGACATTTGGTGCTAGCATTAAGAACTGACAATAACACTAAATTAAAAAAATTAAAAAGCCATTTTAAATAGATAGGCAAATGTTTTGCTCATTTACTTTGATTAAATTAAGAATCATTGGAAATCTCGGAACACGCAAATTATTACTGGTATGCAGTACATAAAAACTCAAAGCTCCCTTCATTTAGATGAAAAATATTGCAGAATTGTGTATGATAATATGGTGAAAACAGTTTTACAGCCAAGGTCTGTAACGAAATAGTTAAGTGAATTTGGTGGTAAAATTAGAGATATTTTAAAACTATTTAAGTTACTTTTTAAATGCTATCCAAGTTGATTCTTACAGTGGTTCCAAAAGCAGAACTGAGGGAACTAACACTATTAAAAAAAGATGAATATAGAAAATAACAATTTATGCTCTCTGTGCCATCAGGAAGAAAAACAAAATCTTGGGAAACAGATAATTCCATAATGTTATCGACTTGATATTCACACTAGCTAAATATTATATATTTAAGACTTAAGAAAAAAAGCCAACATCCAATTTCAAGGATATATAATAAATCAATACAAAGCTTATCAATACATTGCTTATGAAAATATAAACAAGAAAACAAGTGATTAATATTGGAGATCAATAATTCGTTTAATTAATGACATTATGACACAGAATAACATAATCTACACATTTTAGCGATAACACCAGTTTCGGTCTTGATCTTAGTATAATCTGCAATCTTTAAGTATTTTATTTACGACTTTAGATTTATCAATTTTTCTACAGACCTCAACTTGTAAGTATACACATTTTCATCACTATAATAAAGTAGCCCAGTTTTGTTTAAGTAAAGGAGCTACGTCCTATAACACACACTACATTTTTAAAGTTCTTTTTTCTGAAGTTTTTTCTGAAGTTTTTTTTTGTGCAAATTATTATACTTATTTTGATTTCATTTTGCCAAAGGCGGTAAAATATACATCTTGAAATGGACAGTTCTGGCTTTTCAATGTTTTAGTTTTAGTTCCATGTTTCTGCTTGTAATATTTTGCACAGTTAGGTAAATATTATACGAATACTAAGAATTTGTCTTACGACAAGACTGTTTTTGTTCATCATATTTACTTTTATGTAATAGGATCTCATTCTGTTTGATGTCAGACCAATGATAGACTGAGTAATCAAGGTGCTCACTGTTTTACTAATTATATTATGTATGATCCAATTAAGCTTACTTGTGAAAACATGTTGAATAGTAAACGTAACCTGCTTAACTTTGAATCAGATCTTATACTTGATTACTTAAGCTATCAGTGTTAAGTATACATAATTTTTTATTCTGGCAAAGTTTGGTAAAGTATATACCTACAAAATTTTATTTTGCACATAATTGTTGAGTGTCTTCTTTTTGAATATTTGTTCAGTACAAGGTGATGTGGTGTGAATCTTGAAGCCAAATTTGGTAATGAGAAGAAACTCCTATAAGTGGTACTATGTTATGCAAATCAGTTTTTTATATCCTTTTCGATTGTAATTGCTTAGCAGGCACTTATACAAGAATAAAGTATTGTCCTGTTTGAACAAAAGAACTTTGAGACATTAAAAAGAAACAAACAATATCCAAGTATATCTCAACAGGTTTGAAATCTTGCATTTTTATTATTATTTAATTTTGATAGTGCTATATATATACACACATTTTAAAAGATTTAGACTATAAAGAAGGACAAATTTAAGGATATATGTCTCAAATATTATTAACAAAAGGCCTTTATGTTAGATATAAGAAAAAATGGTTAAACTCTGAACCTTATTCAGGCAAGTTGTACATGTGTTATAAATTTCTTATAGTATAAAAATGTAGATGATGTAATAGAACTTAAATGCCTTTTGATGATTAGATGTAGGAAAACTTGTATGCCTGTACTTAAAATGTTGTGAATGGAATAAATGTTTTTAATTAAATTAAAAATACTACTTCACGTGTTCCATGAATACACGGCATTATAATTAACGGAATGTCCTTTTCGTACCCTTGCAAAAACGCAATTGAAAGCGAAATATTTAAATAATTAAAGAGTCTCGCATTTATTGGCGGCAAATTAAACCTGTAATATATATATATATATATATATATATATATATATATATATATATATATATATATATTTATGTTAAAAATGTTAACATACTAGTGCTGCCCCGGGGCAGCAGAATAAAGGGATCACTCCCTTAGGCGTGACTTGGTCCTACGTGTGACCAGGACTCGTTAATCATCGGAGCTTAGAGGTCTGCTCGGCTGATGGATATTGATCATATTTGATATGTATGCTGGTGCATGGCCATTGTTTGCACGAAAAGTGTGCACCAGAACATTATAGTCGAATCGACTACTTACTGATTATCATTGTAATTCCACAAGAATTGGAGAAATGTGGTCAGACCGCTTCGCAAGAATGATAAGACGAGCTGCCGAATTTGGAACTCTCTGTAACAGTGATTGAGGTTATTTGGAAGGCTAGTTAATATTGCGTTACACTAGTTAAAGCGTGAAGTAATGAGTCCATGAGTGATTTTAGCGCGCTTTCAGGAAAGCAGCGTCTCAGGCGACCTATGTTCATTCATTGCATGAAGCTAGATCGTGCAACTGATTTAGCTTGGCGGTCAATGGACATTTTGCGGTCAAAAACAACACTACGATTTCTTACAGATTCACTGGATCTGACAGGAGTGCCATTGATGGTGATAGAAATATCGAATATTTCCGGTGATGACCAATAAGGCGCAAAAAGCAACTCTTCGATTTTGTCGCTATTGAGCTTAAGAAAGTTGGTATTCATCCATGTGCAGATATACTCTAGACAGGCTTCTAAGCGCTGGACAGCTTTTTCGAGATTCGCAACAGATTTGCGCTTTTAGAAGACGTACAATTCTGTATCGTCAGAATAAATGTGGTAGCCCAGATCATGTTGCTTGATCAGATCACCAAGAGCCCGTAGGTACAGGGTGTAGAGTTAAGGCCCCAGAACAGACCCGTGGTTTACACCAAATCTGAGCTCATGGGGCTTTGAACAGTTGCCTGATACATACACTGACTGCTGACGACCACTAAGATACGAAGCGAACCTCTCCAAGGCTACACCGGAAATACCTAATTTTAAGCGTTCAATAAGTGTCTTGTGGTCCAAGGTATCGAAGGCTGCTAATAAGTCGAGCATAGACCAACAGCCACATCACCCCGATCCAATGATTTTAATATATCAGGCTGAATGCGAAGGAGTGCCGTTTCAGTCGAATGAAACTTGGTGTACCCACTTTGATATGGTTCAGAGAAAGCATTGGCAATGAGATACGAATCAAGCCTACTGGCAAAAACCCGCTCCCAGAGATCTGTCATAAAGCTCAGATTGGACACGGGATGGCAGTTCTTGTCAACCTCTGAGTCAAGACCAGCATCTTTTGAGGGGCGGGGTAATGTGAGCCATTTAGATGGACTTGGGGACTACGCCTTCACATAATGAAGCATTCACAATATTCTTGAGTAGTGGCACAAGTTCGTAAATACACTATTTCATCAACCACTTTGGTAGAGGGTCCAATGATCAAGACGTATTCGGACTGGCAGTGATGAGTTTCCGAATCTCCTCATTTCCTCTTGCAGGAGTGAAACATGAAAAAGCAGACGTAGTTCTGGACCTGATGGAGTTAGCGCGGGTGTGACGACCTATCCAGTTCCTGCTTTTCATGATCTTGTTGTAAAAAACTCGCTTAAATATTCAACGAGGTCGATGGTCGATGAGTGCTCCCGAAGCACAAGGTCTGTACTCCCACCAAGAATATGTTTAACGATGAATATGTCCTTGTGGTTCGAGCCGCAGTCTTCACTCTTGGAGTTGAAGTAGGACTCTCGTGTCCTGACTCTAGGGCACTGAGCCCGGTACATCTGACGATGAACTTTCAAATTAGACTTGAGTCACAGACACTACACTCAAAACGACGCTTCTCCCGTTCTCGGAGAACCATGGACCATGGGGTCGGAGTGTTATGGTCTTATGCTGTAACGGAGCATGCTTGCAGACTAGCCTCCTTACACCGATATCGTATGCATCAACACGTTTCTCACAGCTTCCTTGCATGATGTTGAACTCAGGGGACGTCCTCATGTCACCACGTTATCCAGTTAGATCAATCGAGCGAAATTTACGGTAGGATATGGATTTGACGGTGTTGGCAGGTGTTCAAACACCGTTTCAAACTACACGACCAAGTGATTTGTACAAGAGCGGCAAACTGTTATCTCAGCTGGATCGAACACACTGACGTTAGATACGATTGCACCGACGTTTAAACGTAGAATTAACCTGCAAAATATGCACAGATATTTACGAATGAAACATTGCTTTTGTATTTTTATGTCAAAGAAAGAAGTACGCCCAAAATATTGTGACTGGTAAAGTACACAACAGAATTCAGTTTTGTTTTTATTTCGTTCCATGAATGTTTTTAGCTTGCATTAATATTAAAAAAAACACTATCGGATACCGCTTTCGATCAAACATTGTATTCTATAATAACCTTCTCGCTGATAAATAATTAATAAAAACATTGTTTTAGGAAAGTTTTATCAAACAAGTTCCCTGATATTAAAATTAATGTATACTTGATACGATATAAAGACATGTATTTGTCGTTTTCAAACTTTCTTGAAAGTAACTGTTTGATATGCAAATTTAGTGTTTTCGACTAACACTTTCAACAAGAGACGTTTGACTTAAAGAATAAAACAAAAGGGAACAAAGAGAATAACAAAAGAAGCAAACACAACATCAGCAATATCAGAAACAACAACAACAGCAGCAATTACACAAATGTTCCTTTTATTTCAAGACGCAGCAATATCAGAAACAACAGTAACAACAAATACAAAATTGTCATCATTTATCCCAAGTGTTTAAGACAGCCGCGCGATTTTCAGCAGCAATTATTACAATTCTATGTGAGACTTTTTCCAAGCTAAAGTGTGATTAATATTGTAATTTTACGTAATTCTTCCGATTTTTGAATTATTGATATATTCCGTTACCTAAAATTGATTGATCTAATCAGTCATGGCTACATTAAGATATCAGAGGACTATTTTATAGTTTCGACTCAAAGCCATTTGAAGACGCTATCAACGTACGCATATTTTTCTAAGACTCTTGTTTGCGTATAATCTAGATACGTTTAAAGACTGAAATAAAACTAGAATAACATAACCATTGTTTGTAGTCATCTATGTGGTGGTATTCATCGACGCGCTCATATGTCGAACTGCCTTTAAGTGTTAGTATTGTTAAAATAAAAGTTTTACTACCACCTCATTGAATTAAAGTTTTTTCGAAAATATCTTTATTTTGACAGTGGATTGAAGCTACATTTGAACTAAGAATTACATATTGTGTCATAGTCTATAAAATGCTCAAATAGAATCTCTGGGTGGAAAGCCATGTATTCATAAGTAAGCGTAGATTGCTCATTTATGACAAGGCTCTATAAAATAATTATTATTTCTACTTACCAAAAGTATAAAAATCATAATAATCTATGTCAAAATGTATGAATAAAATGAATTTCAAGTAAACTTTGGCAAACATTGGCAAAGAAATAAATTTGAATTTTGAAGGAGTAAAAGTTGCAATAAAACGTTTGCGTAATTAAAGTAACTTTGCGCAAAATAGCATTGTCGTTATTCGGAAATGCCAGTAGTTAATGGTGTTTTCTTCATCCCTAGAAATCATGTGCGTCAAAGTTATCTTTAACAAAAATACCAAAATACAAATAAAGTCCCTCCGAATTCACATGTTATCTGTTAAAGATGTTCTACTTTCTTGTAGAAATCTAAAGATATTTTGAATACATTTCGTTAAATACATGTGCAAGTTAAACAAGGAAAAGCCAATGAAAGATGAAATTCGTTGGAAGTAAAACACGCTCCTGACGTTATTATAACATATCTCAAACGTGTGATATTCGTATTACTTCTTTGATCACATTGATCGTTTTACAAAGCGCTTTGATGAACACAACCAAGCAAAAGTGTTTTAAACTTCAAAAGCATTGAAATAAGTGTTTTGTTCTATGATGTGATATATATTTGACTCATCACTAAACACATTTGAGAATATCAAAGAAAACCCATAGAGTAAATTCGCATATAAATAATAGGTCCCAAGAGTGTTCGAACTTGTCCCCTGATAGATGTTGTTTTAATTGATTAAAAGCCCCTAAAATATTTTATTGATTTAGTTGCTATCTTAGGACACATACGTTCGAAGCGATGCAGTGCAACCGTCACATACAAAAGTCACTAATAACGACTTATTCTTTTTAGATAACGAATACGATGTAGTAATGTTTATGGGTAAGAACTGCTAGTGCGGTGATAACATTCGATGAATAAAGGGACCAACATGCACCCAAAACATGGTGTAGGCCGACTGGACACAATCAACCAAAAAGGCGTAATCATTGGCCAAATTCACTAAGGTAAGGATGTGAATCAATGATTGTGTAGTTTGTCTTCATGATTGTCCTTTATATTTGTATCAACGTAGTTAATTGGGTTAACCTTGGTAAAGCGTTTCTGAAAATTATTTTACTACACATAACACAAAAATTTCGAAGCATCAGTACTTTTAGCATTTTCCTAAAACGAGGTCATTGAAAATGTGCTTATCAATAATGTAAAGTATTGATAGTCATAAATGATCACATGTTTTGTAAGAAAACATAATTAGAAAATAAGTTTTTTTTTTAGTTTAGGCTCGGTGCGATTTGTGATTTTTGGGTAACCTGCAGAAATTTCCACCAGCTACATTATTATAACTCCGTGCCTTTAGTAAAACCTTCATTTCAACTGATAAAAAGTAATTAAAGTACAATTGATTAAAGGTTTTTTTTACTATATACAACTAGAAATTACCAAAAACCGTCGAAATTATGCATTTTACAAATGCCTACATATAATTTAACTTAGGATCTAAATTTACTACATCACTTATAAACACACTGACATGTGTTGATAATGACAAATTTCTAATACATCCATAAAAAAGAATATATCGAATGCAATCATTTTATATTATATGAACGTATGGTTTAAAAATGACAAAATCTTCCAGCATTGAAAAAAGGGAATGTTTTATGCTTGTTATTGAGATTTTCATCCCAGTCTACTAACTTAATAAATTCAAAGAAAAAATATTTTATTGATATGTTGTTATTACTTTAAAAATTTCATATTTTCTAATAATTCTAGACACATGATTTGTATTGTGCATCAACTAACATCCAAAATAACTGGACCTTTTAAATTTTTACAAAGTTAATTTTGAATAGAATATTGGTGCCAAATACCATTTAACCAAGACTTTGTGTCTGTATTACTTAAAGTTGCGGTGGTATATTCTTTCTTCAGAACACTGATATTGATTTAAGGATTATGAAACTAATCATTTTTCTCTGAAATGTTGTTTATGGTGATGATAATTGGTGTTGGTGGTGGTGGTGATGATGATGATTGTAAAGTAAATTGTGATTAGTAACATAATGTTTTCTTCATTTTAGTTTGAACATAACATCTTCTTATCTGAAAAAAACAACTGTGTATTTTTTTTCTCGTAAAAAGTTTGTGTTTAAATTCGCCGGAGAAAGATAAGGAAGGGTAACTAGGTGGCCAATTTGGGGATAAAATTTGTAAAATGAAAATCAGCGAAACATTGTTCCTTAAAAAGCCACCTACCGTAATTCCTTGCTCACTTATGTCTGAATCAATTTGAATCAATTTGCACTCCTATCCGACACTGTAACCACTGTTTATGGCAATCAAGAAAAACAAATAGACCACTCATGAATGTTAATCTTGATACCGGTTCGTTCGGCATCGATATAAAAATCGCATTTCGTAATTTTACTTGCCCGGCGCCAAGAAGTAATAACATGGCAAAGGTCTTTATTGGGGAACTTGTTTGTTTGGTGCAGTTTTTGGATATTTTATTAGAAAGACTTTTACCGTGAAGAGCCTGAACACATTATGTACTAATTTGCTTGCCACATACTAAGTGCAATTAATACGAAACACATATAGGACGTGATGAGGAATCATATCATTGTTTACGCTTTTAGTAGGAACATTAGTTCAAGGCGGAAACTGTTAGGTTTTCTCTTTTGTACGATGTCTCCTTTCGGAGTTGTTTATCTTTGCATATAACCGGCATGTGTATACCTTAGTCTGGTGCTTCTTTAATTTTGAATGCTTGTTGTAATACTCACAGAAAATTTTGTATATTTTTATCTTCTGATGAGATTGTTTTCTGACATTAATATATCAATCCCGTCATAGTCCTCAATCTTTTGAATATTTGACGGTTTTTTACCAGTGCTACAAGCATGTTCTGTCATTGATAAATATATATATATATCAATGTTAAAACCAATTACCTTCCTTTGTTAAACTTATTGATGAGGTAAAAATGCAGGTTTAGACGTTCGTCATTTCAGATGCTAGTCATTTGCCTTTTAACGACACTACAACATGAACATATCATGGCTTGTACAAATCTGAACGGAGCAACGTATACGCTCATCGTTTCATTTTTAAAGAAGTGCAAAAACAGAGTAAGATCGTAATGTAATATCAAGACTGCCCTATCTATGTATTATTTATAACTTCTTAACTATTAACTTGTGCTTTCATGTTTCCCTTTTTTGATTGATTTACATCCATTTAAAATAAAGGAAAAAAATGACACAAGATATGAGTACAACAAAATTCAGAACATTGACACTGAACAAGCAAAACCAAAATAAACTGACTAGCATTATGGTAGCTTTTAAAGTAGTCCTATATTTGAAGCATGTATTCCAAGGTTTTCAGAAATAAAACTTCTCTTGAGGAGTTATTATCTTTATATGGCAGTTGGCATAAGAGGATATATATAAATATATAATTATATAAATCATAGTTAAAGTACACTTGTCATACAGGATCGTCAAAACAAACTACGTGACCTAGAAATGCTTCAACACTTTAAAAACATGGGTCAGTACATTTATATTGAATGTCTTAGTTGTTATACCTAAATCAATATTCGTGACTGCAAGAATACAGTTATTATGACCTAAATTAATAACGTATAAACGGTTTATTTTACAGCGGAAGTTAACAAAAATGAAGAGTTTAATATTAAAATCTAAAGTGAAATAACAAAAGATTTCGTATAGAAGAAGGCTTTACAAAATATCAATAATTATTGCATTCTAAATCTCGTCATGTAGAATTGTAGAATAATGTAGTCTCCATATTCTTATAACTTGGAATTTAGAAATTAAGGAAATCTGTCAACGCATTATAAAAGTAAACATAAAGAATTATTAAGCCTTGCGAAGTGTTTATTCGCATAGTCACGTTAGTACAAGTTCGTCCCTCAAAAAGTTAGACAGTTTAGGGCATTAAATATATGCATAGCTCTTGTTGACAACAAGAAGCCTACCTAAAAAGCATAGTGATGTAGACAGTATAGACTGTCTTTCTGGTAACAGAATTGCATTTTAAATATTCCATAACAATATTTTTAATGTAGAATATTTACGGATATTGCAAATTAATACGAGCACACATCTTTGTTGGTAAGAGCTATAATAAATTGCCCTTGTGATTAACAAAACTTATAAATACCTTGCCATTGTAATTTGCAAAACCTATACATAAGTTGCATTTGTGATTAACAAAACCTATATATACCTTGTCGTTGTAATTTGCAAAACCTATACATAAGTTGCATTTGTGATTAACAAAACCTATATATACCTTATCATTGTAATTTGCAAAACTTATAAATAAATTGTTTTTGTAATTCACAAAACCTATCAATGAAGAAATTTCATTGAAATGTCATTGTTAATGTTTCTATAATTGACTTATTTTACTGCAAGCATATCATTGACTATGATATTTTAACTTCTTGTATCTTCGCTTTGTTGTGAAGTGCACAACAAATAAGATTGTTTTCGGAAATTTCTTCTCTTATAAGTATTATATCCATTGGGGAGTGATAACACGTATTGTTAGCCTGACAATGTTAATGTCAACCATATATATGATATTATTATACCAAACGAATATAGAAAACGAATCGAACGTACTGTCTTTAACAATTGTAAGCACCGAAATGACGTTTGAACCATTCGAACTGCTATCAGGGACAGAGATAAGACTCATTACTTTAACGTTTAATGTTCAACACCACGCGATAATGTCAATCTGAAGTAATTTTGGATTGTCATATGGCGTACATATGGACACTTTACAAGGAAGAACACGTATATGTGGTATAATAATGGAAGATGGCTAGTCATTTTGGCATAGTTAGGTCGAATATTTGTCAAATTATGCTGGTCACTCACGTCACATGACAAGACAAGCTATGATTTTAGCATTCTTATAAATACTGAGCGTAGAAACTAAATCGGGGAAAGAGGTCACGAACACAGACAGGGAAAACTAATTCTAGGCCAGATTTCTCGTGATGTAAGTTCTACTATTTTGGTAGCAATTAAACGTTCATATAAACTACGGCTTTGTCTATTTGTCATTTAACTCTTTTCACTATACGTTCTATTGTTCTTCATTTGATATAGGCTATTATGTTTTTATAAGTCAAAGATTAATTAAGACATTCCGAATAAATTTTAAGTACTTTGTGCGTATTTGTAATGTAATAATACATGTAACAATAACTTCAACTTTGCTTGAACTAAAATGTTTTCAATCGGCGTCTAATCAATTCTTTTTTAAGCAAAATTTGATCATTTATCATTCATGCGTAGGTATAATAAGATAAAATTTAGATATGAACATTTTGCTATCATTTAAAAACATTTTATTTAGTTTATATGTAAGCTCGTTTGAAGAGGCTGCGATTTTCATAGAAAGTTTGTTCAATAGTACTAAATAATTGTATTGTTTATGTCACTATAAAGTTTATGTAACAACTATTTCAGCAGTTTTGTATGTGCAAGATGCAATCGGTTATAATATTGAAATCATGTATTTAGGTAAAAGAGAAATAATTATATAATGGATCTATCCAGTCACTGTAAAGTATCATCGAAGAAACCAATATTGATAGGGTTCGGTTTAAAAAATTATTAGCCGAATAAAAGTGTACATAACGTGCTTCAACATATCCATTGTTCATAAGGTATTATAAGGCAAGGTTAAGACAAAACCAACTCGGATGTTGTACGTGGGTTTGAGATGCTGAAACGGATCGAGTAAAAACTGTGACTTCGATAAGTGGTATATGCTGAATTCACTGCCAGCGACTGATTCTAGATTATGAAAATGGGCCGAGTATTTTTGTTTTTTAACAGATTACTTTGACTTTTTCAATAGCACACAGATACATCAGTGACATAGTTTATTACTCTAATTGACTTTCGTGATTCCATTTGTTTGCTGGTAATAAATCACAATGACTGTAGGCAGATGCACCGTACGTTGGTAATTCGATTGTAATCTGTCTAAAAAAATACAATGCACATGACTGAATGTCAAGGTAAAAATACTACATTCTTTAAAACAGACACAGGCATTAGTGATAATTGATGTATGACGTCCATATTGATTACAAATAGACTTAGCTAACAGTTATATTCTGTCTGCAAGGTTGTCATGATGACAAAGTCTGTAGACAACAACTTATGATATCATGGTATGTTTTTCGTCTTATGTTGGTGAAAGATAAAAGCACCGTAGAGAAACAAATTTTAAAATAAATAAAACATAATGCGATTTTTACATTTTTATACCTGGAGTGTAGAATTCCATTGATTTCTTACACTCGTCTTATATGATTGATTCCAAGTTTCTTTATGTGTAGCCATCTCTTTAAGAGACTTTATACATCAGTGAGCCAACACCTTTTATTATTTTATTCTAACGATCCCAACCTGTTTTATGTTTAAACGCATGTTCAAAGACAAACTTATTAGCTTCTATATGTTTTATTCAATACAGAAATGGTACTTTCTTTGGAAGTTCTTCCAAGCGAGGCCTTCCGTGAATGGCGCTGCACCGACGGTTAAGGTAGAGGTTTCCAGAATTGGTCCGCACCTGGGATTTTTTTTTATTCTTGTCCCCTGGACGATTGCACCTGTGTAAGCAGTCCGCGAAAAATGTTAATGTCACAATTCTTAGTACGAGTATTAAACAACATAAAATCGTATGGAGATGTGATAATTTAGAAGCATTGATTGCTAAATGTAAACTGGTTTGAGATGGATTTGTTGTCTTTGTTCATTCAATATTTGCAGAGCCATATACGCCTTTATGAACTTTACTAAGCATTCATAACGTGGTTACTTCATGATGATGATGATGATGATAACTTTTAAAATTCTTTATAAATAATGTATGCATTCATTGTTAAACTTTTCGAATGACAGCTTTAAAAAACACAAACCCTGCCCAGTTTCCCACATCTTGCATCTGCAAAACGTGTTTGTTATTTGTAAAGTTATGTAAAGACATATTTATTTATTTTACATAAGGACACACTTTAATAAATCGCTACACGTATTAAACAATCGCCAAGAAGCTAGTTTTTAATACCTTTCGCTGGACTTGTTATAACTAAGTTAACTTACGTAGCATTTCCCTTGTTCAAATATTTACAAAACGGTAAAGAAAAGAAAAGTATACGTTACAAAGTATATGTTACATTCAAATGTATCCGATCACCAAAGCATATGTCATATTTAATCTCTTTCAATTCGTTACAGTATGTAAGAAAATTGTTGACCTTAAATAGTGTGAATTTTTACACTAACACATTCGTTATACTATAGTGTATTTTCAAATTGAACAGAGCCAGTAATACACTTTCCTTGGCGGGACATTAACATAACACTATTAAGATCAACAACAAACAAAAACAGCGAACAAAAAACAAGCACAATAATTTCAATGAAAACAATGCGTTAAGTTATCATAATTGTATATTACAGATGCGTTAATCATGGGCAATACTCGCGCTTATTTGTGCCACTTGTTTAAAATAATGTGATGGATATTGTCATTCTATTAATTTCTCCAATTCCTTGAATTAATATCATTATCTACTATTATCTTCAACCTATATGTGTATAATTCAATCAGTTATGACTACAGTAGGATGCGATATGAATATCTAAAATTACACGAACAACTATTTGGAAAAGGTTTAAGTTTGTACTTTTAAGATACTGACGCACACTTGTAAACGGTATTCGATTTCACAACAAAAGACGTTGACGAAAAGCATCAAAAGCGGCGTTAAATAGGACAGGTAAACAGTTTAAGTAATATGTCAGTTACTAAAAAAACAACAACAATATGGACAAATTCTTATGTTTTTATTTAAAAATTAAGAAAGGTAACTTTAAATTTCTTACAATTGTAATGGAATCGATATGTTTGTACTTTATAGAATGGTTTATAAACACTTACAAAATAAAGAAGCAAAACGCTTAACCACTAAATATCTTTCCGAAATTCTACATATTTAAAAAAAGAAAAAGAAGACATGACATAAATCTTATATTTATAGGGAGTATCTAAGAAATATCCATCCTTATTCAGAATTTGCCAAAATGCTCAATGCACCGTTAAGATATTTATCATCTTATTCTAGCTATATTACTGTATTATTTGCTTTAGTGAGTCGCTTATCAACAAAAACTCACATACTTGTTACTTATACCAACATTTCGGCAAGAAATCAGAGTCATCTTATTTTATTGGTTGCATTTCTTTTCAAATAAATAATTTGATTTTTTCGGGCTCTAACTGCATGTAGAATCAAATTGCTTTGTAAAAGATTGAAAGCAAATTTAAAACAATCAGTAATCTGCCTTTGGCTGCTATAGCTTTCATTTAGAAAATTCTCTTGAACTCGCATTAGTTATTTACCTAACGTACGCGTGCCAAAATTAGATCATAGAGCACCTTTACAATCATTAACAACAACAACAACAACAACAACAACGACGACAACGGTAACAATAACAAAAGAACAACAACAAACAAACAAACAAACAAACAAAACAAACAATAACTACTTTCTATACATAGTACATACACCTCAGCAACCCATTTTATTTTATACCATTATATATAAATGGTCATTGTTATTATAACATTTTAAAACGGATCCTGGATTTGAAGTGTATTGACTAGTTACTGGCCTTGATTTAATTTGACGCTTCCTCTATAGCCCATGAACCAACATGGAAGTAAGTGCACCTTTAAGTTAGTTGTTATTCAATTTGTCAGTCGATTATCATCCTACCAATGTTCTCAAGAACCGAATTATTCCCGGTCCTTGCTCGTTAATGTCGAGATAAAGTTGTCTTACTGGTCAATTCACAAACAACTGTTTCGAACGAATAAATAACAAATTGTGTCTCTTTTCAGTGTTTTATTAAAATTATTTACTCCTTGTTGTTTTGCAAGGCATATATCTATTATATTAACTAAATAAAAAATGCTTGAATACGTTCTTCACTTGCATGAGTTGTATGTACTGCTTTTTAAGGAGTTGCTAGAATATTATATAAATATGATGGATTTTCACATTTCCATTGCATGAAATTTCACATTTTAATTAGCAGTTAACTTTAATATCGAACGAGTGTTTCTATAGAAAAACATATCTGGGCACTCTATACACATAAAGCTTACTTCAAGCGAATAGCTTTGTTTCTTAACCCAATAATATCTGGCGTGAATCAATAAAATATTTTCCCAAAATTGAAAAAAAAAAGAATCAAACACTTCTGCCGAGTTCAATAAAATGCTATTTGTAGAAGAAAACTTTTTTGAACAGTATGTTTATTCCTTAGAAATACTAAAATAAGTGGCAGCACGTATCAGTAAATGAAAAAAATACGAATTAGGAACACTATTAGCAACAATAACTACTGTAACAGCATTGCTTTCACTTTTCTTTATTGCACTCTGCCAATACAGTACCGTTAACTATCGCTCATATGAAAAAATGCAATTAATCATGGTTATATTGGAGATTCGGGCTAGGCATATGGGAACTTGGCTCGGGTTTGCTCTTCTTGTTAAATGACTTCTCAAAGATTTGATCTTTTTTACATTTGCCTTGCATGGTTATACCTTTGTTCTGTAACCTTTTCAAATATTGATATATGTTGCAATGCTTATAGGACTTTGTCATATATTTTTATCGAAGACTTTTCGAAACGTGATTTTGTTTGTAATACAATGTTATATGTATTCTGCTTATGATAAACCTGTATATAGTTTCTAAGATTAAAGAAATGAAATATCAATTACAGTTGCCGTTTATAAACTGCCCTTAAACAAAAGCAAATACAGCGCTATCAATTCATTTGCAGTGTATTGTTTCCTTTTAAATAGCGATTGGATTTTGATCACCAAATAACATACTTGCTTTTAGCTTCAAAGAGCACATGAATGTTCTATTCGATAGTGTTTCAAGCTTCCATTGGACAAGGTACTAAACACGTAGCAGTGTTTCACCGTAATGAAAAAAAAAACGGTCTTAAAATTATTGATATTACTATGTACTTGGATATTACATGCTGATGAATAAACGCAATACATATAAATATTATCACTTACGTATATGTTATGTATAAATTTATTGACTTATCACTAATCATGCTTACTTAGGACATTATATTTCACAGCAGTGCATTGCATCAGCGACATAAACATGTTAAATACTCTCCACAAAACACACGCCTTGCGATGAAGAATGCACTGTACCAGAATGGTATCATAACTTTGTAGGCAATATTGAAATTGTTTCAATTAAATCAGTATAGGTTTAATTAAAATATTATTATGAAAAAGTGTCAAGATGTTCTTCGAGATGCAAGATATTAAAATTAAATCTGTAAAGGGTAAATTTAAATATTATTATGAAAAAAAGTGTCATGATGTTCTTCAAGATGAAGGAAATTAAAATTAAATCCGTATACGGTTAATTGAAATATTATTATGAAAAAGTTTCAATATATTCTTCAAGATGCAAGAAAATATGTTACCAATATTTTGAATAAAGTATTGTTTGTAGAAATAATTATAACGGGCCTAGGACTTCTGTATTTCGTAATTCTGCTCTCTAAATGAAACAGGCTAGAACAGGTTACCAAGTACGCCACTTTTAGGATTGAATTGGCTAGCTGATTACCCAGGCGAACGTATTCTTGAGAAATCACCTACCGTATTGTCTTGCTCATTTGTGTCGGGATCAATTTGTATCACTAGCCCACACTCCATCCATTGTTTGGAACACAACAAGAACAGCAACAAACATCGAGTTAGATCGAAGAAATAGCAGTTCCTGGTCATAAAGATCCATCTCTATTCCGATTCTTACGACAACGGCAATTTCGGCGTATGTCTTAATAGGGGATTGTCTGGTGTCTATTATAAATAATAGCACAATCGTCTTTAACGTAGTTGTTTGAGATAACAAGATACTTCAATGTGCTCGAAGTAATAAAGGACACTTTACTAGAAAGGGTTATTTCTGGGAAATGTCAGAGCATAAAACTGACTTTTGTCGAGTAGAGTTTACATGTTTTACATGTGACAATCATGTTCTTGCTTACCATGAGGTAGACTTTAAACAACCTTTGTTGCTGTCATTGTACTCATAATATAGTCAGTTTTCACAAGTGTTATACTTGTTTTTCATTCATCAATCATTTTACCCACACACACACAGACACACGCACAGACACACACACAGACACAGACACATATACACACACATACACACACACACACACACACACAAACACACACACACACACACACACACACACACCACACACACACACACACACACACACACACACACACACACACACACACACACAAACACACACACACACACACACACACACACACACACACACACACACACACACACACACACACACACACACACACACACACACACACACACGCACACACATTTATATATATTAACATTTCTCTTTCAGCTGAAATCCCCATTGTATTTATTAGTTGCCTAGAAATGGCCATCAAAAGTGATATATTTCACTTTTGCGATGAGATTTTGTTATCAAAAGCCTTTATTAAAACTAAATTATAAAAAGAAATCAAAATTGCGCGTTGGTATTTTATTAACCACAGTGTGTGTTTGTTTGTATATATATGTACGTAAGATAGCTTCCCTTATTACTAACTCTTCCCTTCATCATTCAATATATACTTGAATCAAAGAAAACAAACACAAATAATGTAATTACTATTTGTAATTGTAGTAGCACTTGGGCAACCAACTGAGGTATATGTTAAAACAACACATTTAAACAATCCATCTTACAAACCACTTTAAATACCTACAATGCAATTTGTATGAAACATAGTACACATTATGCATAAAACAAGAAACCTGCAATTTTTATATATAATATTAAAAAACTCTCGTTTAAAACATACCATGTACATCAATAAAACTTAAACAAAAAATTAGCCGTGTATCAATGTCGGCTACCCAAAGCTGAATGACTTATCTACTAGAAAATCCGCACGAAGTGCACGTGCGTTACAGCGACACCTATCGTATATATCTCACGACAAGGGAAATTATTTATCTGCTTATTCATTTCAATCAAACGCAGAAAAATACATTTTCCATAAGGTCATCAATCTATTTTACATATAATATGGCTGGCATATAAAGAATAAACATTACTTTTAAAGATACCTCAAAACTATTAATATTATAAAAATACCGACTATACTTGTCTTGTATCAATGTATACAGTCGATTATTGTACAACAAGCATGCCATTACTGTATTCTAATTGGTTTATTTCCATTGTTTGGTGATGAGAATCGTGTGTATATATGCGCTCTGAACGTTGCATGAACAACAGTGGAGATTTGTAATAAAAGTTTGTCAAATGTCATTGTGTCTATCAATTATTATGATATTGAGAAATCATGAGTATGCATCTGGTCGTGCAATTGAAACAAACAACAGACCCATTACTATCAGAAGCTGAAGCGCGGAGTCTACTGTGATAACGTTTGCTGATTGCCATTGGAGAGTCATGTGACCAGGATGTTTATCGATAGGATCTAAGCGGTAATTAGATATATGGTTCATCATCAGGCAATAATCTAAAATCATCAAATGATTATAAATTAAATGATAATAAATTAAAAATCAAATGTCACATCAAAAACTGTCGTCAGATAATGATTAATATAATAATTTCGCAATTCTTTTTATACATATGTAACATCTTGGGCAACCAATTAAATTGTGTCGGGTTTTTCAACTTCTTGCGTCGACTTTAATACTCCTCATCCAGGACTTTTCTTGTATGTTTTTTTTCTCTGATATGACCTAGTGAAGCTCTAAGCCTTTCTTTAATTACAGTAACCCGGATTTTGGCGTAGCTGTCTAGCATCCCTTTTGATCTACTTAACAGATGATGACGCAAGATAAACCAGACGGGTTATCACAGCGACTGCCGTAAATGGACGTGAGCAATTGTCCGGTTTACAGTGCGCACTAATCTCGCCCTTCCGGAAGTTGATTTTTAAAGACAAACAATGTGAATACAAATACTCAATCGAAGTAGAACAAATAACAATAAGAACATTCACATAATGTAAATAACTGAACTTTAGACAGTGACTATATATGTGTGTTAGTTCTTTTCCTGAAAGTTCAACTCAATAAATCGCCGAGCGAATGACGGATAATGTAGAATATTTATTAATTATTTGTTTATTATAACACTTTAATTTGTTTTTGAACATAAAACTATATAAAAAGATAAGAATCTTTAACTCTAGTCAATATTGATTTATTATATAAGAAATACATTATAAGACACCATAAGACAACATTGTGTCCTTTATAACAAAAACCCATCTATTTTAGATGGGGAAGCAACAGCCAAACTTTCGAGTAGAACCACTGGCGCGCCACCACCGCATATCATCAAAACCTGCTCACGTTCGCTTGGAAATAAAGAAAATTGTTTGAATGGGTTTTCAATATAAAATAAATGGAAAATCTTAAGACAAACATATCAAGCTGGTCGCGAGATTTACAAATAAGGACGGCAATGTTAAGCACTGCAATCAATTACTTGGAGCAATGTAACACTTATGTTAATTTTATTTCATATAAAAGCTTCTAAACTTTCTCATTAAATGCAAATACGTACGTGGGAACCTTTACCGAGAAAGCCATTTTTTTGTGTAAATGACTTAAAAAGACTGTACAACACATCACACACGAAAAGGAAACCAACAGTTACCTCATTGGAACAGTAAGTCGGTAAAATGTCCCACTAGGTTGATTTAACCTGGTTTGATTAAACCTGGTTTGTGTAGCGCTCCAACCTTGCACCAACATCGGGGATTAAATCTGATAAAAGAAACGTATATCAAGACAAAACAAGTCTCTCATTCTGGAAATCCCAATGTTATCTTAATCTAAGCGGAAACGAAACATCAAACTAAGCACGAACGCGTTTGTATTGATTGTAGGCAAAGATTTAATTAGTCGACTGATTGCACATTATCAACACGTGCAGACTGGCCTAATGAAAACTGAAGTGTTCATTTCAAGCTTCATGACGCCTGGTGAGATAATGGGAAGAATCTGTGTACAAATAATTCCTAATTTAGCAGTATATTAGCATCCTGCTTGTTCATTTGAATAAGAAATGAAATGTCAAAGTTGTAAGTTTACGCAAAAATGATTTACATTTTCTTTGAAATAGAAATATGAAAACTAACTCATAGAATATATATATTTATATTAATAAAAACACACTCTTTCTTTTGTGCTTTAAACCTCGACATTTTGTTTTTAATTAAAACAAGTTTTCTAATTGCATCAGTTTTAAGTAATTTCTGCATGCAATAGACAATTAACATCTAATAATTTTACGGATTACTTCTTTTTTCTTCATACATGTATACATATTTACAGTGAGTACACAGTACAAACTTAAGCAGAAAATACTTTTCTTTTTTTATATTGTAAATTAAGCTATAAACAAGTTATGAATTTGAGATTTGAATTCGATATCATCCAGTCTTGTCAATGCTATAAAAGAATAAATTAAAATATAATAAATAATGATAAGATAATAAATAAGCGTATTATTAATCACGTTTGTTGTTCCATTCTTGATACATGCATTAGTTTGCATTAGTAAAGATATTAAAATGCTAGTTGTGCCATATAAACGCAGTCAGAAATATATGTTTTGTGTTATAAAAATAATTTCATTACATTATTGTTTGTGTCAGTAAAATTAAAATTTTAAATTAACAGTAAAATTGTCGAGTTAAACTGTATTGACAAATTGCTGCATCTACAGAAAACCTCTTCCTTTAATGATACGTTTCTGTAAAACTGTTCGCACGGCAGGTTCGGTGGGATGGATGGTTTTCCTTATTTTTCTACTGGAACTTAACAATTTTGTTTCAATTAAAAAAATGATTATTTTACTTATTTTTACGACAAGAAGTCTTCTTTCAAATTCATCTGCTTTCTCGACTTGTTCAGTTGGTCTATTGGACTGATTGATTTAAGGCAAAAACTGTTTGCTTTTATAAGTCAATAATGACATCATTTAACTAAAGATATGGTTCTAGAGAAATTTAATTAAAGCATGAACATTACTTAAGCTTATGACTGCTCCTATGGATAGCTCATTTAATAATAGAATGATTCAAACAGTGGACAATGTCACAGGTTTTATTATGTTTTAAATGTAAATTGATTGAATGAAATTATATCATTTAAGTGCTTCAGAATTGAATAACTTAGAACTAAAATTTTACAAGAGAAAATTTATTACAATACAAAACGACATTGTCATTGCTTAAAAAACTTTGTGTTTGTTTTTGAAATGCATCGCAGCGATCAATCTTTATAGGGACGTCTAGCTATTTGGTGGAGAATGACCCCAGACACATGTCTGTGTAGAACCACCGGCGCACCGAAAATCTGGAAAGTGCTGGAAAACTTTCTCACATTAAGTCTTTCGTCTGGAAACGAGGCCTAGCGCTAAGGGACTTAGCAGTCAGAAGTTTTTGAATCTACCACTACGCCATGAGCGCCCCTAAAAAGTTAGAGTTAAATGCACGAAAGACTTTGAACAAATAGATCTATTCACTAAACACGGAAGCAACAAATGCAGGAGTTCATGTATTTCTACATGCATTTAACTTTATTTGATAAACCTTGATTAAACTTGTAAACATACTTAAAAAACATAGCATATCTAAACAAAACAATTATGCTTAGTCCTTTATCGCATTTTCATACAAATTCGCCCTTTAGTCTTTTTGACACTCTCAATACAAAAAAAAAAAAAAAAAACCCAAAAACGCGAGCTTTACTACAACTTGCGTCATTATAAAGGAGGAGACAAACACTTTTACTTCACTAGCCAGTATGCTAATATTCAACGAAAACAATGGCAAATGCGTAATTACTCTTCGCCAAGAAATATCGGAGCGAATATTCGTACCATTGACCGCTGTGTAACGTCCAACTCGTTTTTAGGACTTATTTTGGTTAATACTAAATGCCTCTTCTGTATCTTAAAGTAAAACAATATCTAATACTTATAATATGTTCAAGGAAATGTCCTTTAATTGTTGCAGTTTTCAGCTATTACTGATGTTCAATGATGACTTATTAGTCTTCGCTAAATTAATACATGATGCAAATTCGTTTACCATTTCTGCTCTTATAAAAATCGCCATTTTAATCTACATCACCATTAAATCTAAGAACAGGTTTTAAATGAAGTAAGTACGATAGAATACATAATAACGCTAAACTGATTTTTATACGAAAATTGCTCCCTATTTTGAGATATAGTAACATGTTGAATATAGCTTTCTGTCAATTGTATAGAAGTTTAAACCCAATGTTAATGATGTCGCCTGTCCCGACCAAGACCTAGGAAACTATGAAAAACAAAGAGCTGCAACGATTAGTCTAGACTCATAACTTTTTGTTAGTCCCTGGTGACTTAGGGATACGTCTTCCTTAATATTAAATGGCTTCTGAATTAATATTTTTCCATGTGAACACTTATTCTTGCTTGGTTATATGTCTCAAGTGACAAACGTATTTAAAGCGTGATTAGAATAAGATTAGGCTATATTTTTAAAATGTTTGGTTAAATAGGACCATCAAGATGTAATGAAAATCTCTCGAGAAAAACGGTCAATATTACATTAGATAAAAGTATTTAATCATAAACAGGAACTTAAAGATGATAAGGACAACTATGTGTTACATGTTACTTAAAAGTGATTAAGTAAATGTATACTACATTTGAAATTAACACACTCATACGTCATCACAACAACGGCGACAAAAAGTGTTAAAGCGTAGGTAGTTATTGGAGAAGACAAAAAGACGTCAAGCATTTTTATTTAAAATATTAAATAAAATATTATTATTTTATTTTTAAAATGAAAAAGGAAGGGCTAAAATCATAGATTTTCAAAGGTTGGGAAAGAAAACAGGACTTTAAGATGTTGAAATAATTTTAGTAGAATTACAAGTATGAATTTCAGGTAAATGAACGCGGTCAAATTATAATATCATGTGGTTAAAAAATCTTTTAATAAATAAAACGAAATTGAATCGTGCCAACAATTAAAAGGTTCAATTGACCGAACTTACATTTGGGCAAATAAAAGGACATACATTGTTATATCCCGATGACCGAGGCGGTTTCTTGTGCGTATAAAAGAATCATATGTAGTAGTTAGGTATGTCATTCATAATTCCATGCGATGGGTTAAATAAATGTATTTTATTGTTATATTTTGTTTATATTTATATATTTGGATGTTATATTTACTTATATGTACAGTATACCTAACAGCATAAACCGTGCTATTTCTAAAAAAGCAAAAACTTATAAACTGTGCATCATTAATATGATATGCATTTATTTCTAAGTGTGCATGGTTTTTATACTGGCCATAAACCTCCTCCGACTGCACATTTGTCATAGCTATTAAAACATTAAAAATATCTACAAAAGAAGCAACACGCTATAGGTCACTGTTTTATTCAATCCATAAAGCTGTCATATTGACAAAGTCTGTAGACAACAAGATGTGACAATCTAGTATGTCTTTCTTTTCTAAATGTCGATAGAGAAAAAACGACTACATCACCAGTCAGAAGAATTTGTTTAAGTTAAAAAATAACGCACATCTGCATGATGGCTTTGTACTGCTAAATTAAACCTTCGTATGCATAGACTATGTTAATAAGAAATTGTTCTTTAAGAATATATGACAATGTTCTATGAGCATTGGTACAGATATTTAAATTTAAACTGCTTCTAGACAAAGTTGTATGGGGTAAATGGAACATGACAAAAACAACAACACAGAGACGAGACATAACACACAGGAAGGAAAGGTAAATAAGAACAGGTCCCATCAAAACAACCACATATATTTAAATCTAAACTAACTCTAGACAAAGGCATACAGGGTAAATGTAAATGTGACAAAAACGAGACGCGACGTAACACACAAAAAGAAAAAACAACAACAGCAGTTACCGCCTTGGAACGGTCAGTCGGAAAAAGGACAGACTGAGGTGCTTAAAATTAGTTTGTGGAGCGCTTCAACCACGCACTTCCTGAAAGTTTTTTTCTAGCAGACAAACTGTGTAAATAAAATAACCCCGTCAAAATAAGACAGCAGGTACCGCCTTGGAACCGTCAGTCGGCAAAAGGACCGACTGAGGTGCTTGTGGTGAAAAAACTTAAGATATTTATGACAACATGTTATATTTATGTATTTTAAATATTTTGATTATGACTTTTAAATCCTCAAAAATAAGATTTGCGATTATTACATAAAGTTTTGTAAATATTAACACAAAATTAATATTATGAAATACTCTCAAACATTACATCACCGGGCAAAACCTTTTCCTAAACATGACGACCAGAATTTGACTGGCAACTTTACTATAATTGAATGAGTGATGAAATATGACAGATTAAGTAAATAAATAGATCAAAATGAAAAGTAAATCAAAACCCTGCGTTAAATAAAGACAAAACATCGTTGAAAGGTGAGAGAAAATATCAGAGAGCGTTTTCAGAAAAAGGTTTCGTCTGGAACAATTTACAGCATTATATAATATATAAATATATAATATCTTACATATATACAATGCTTAAATTTTAGCCATTCGTTTAAGTTTGGCTTAGTTTGCTGGGTAGCTTTTCTTTAAACGTTTTTGTTAATTTAGCCGGTTTCGATTTCAACCATAAACCGATCTCCCAGAGTTCTGTAAAATTATAAAAAGGTCACTCATTTAGCAGAACCAATGAGAATGTTACGTTGTAGGTTATTTGGATCAATGTACTTTTTTAGTAAAATGAAATAGTTGGATTATTTAACAAAACGGTTAACTAAAGCAATACAAATTCATCACCACTTTTGTTAAGTAAACAAGCTAGTTAAATTTAACCAGGGTTAGACGATAATAAACGGTTTACTTTAACCATTGTGTTTATACAGTTGGGTGCTGCTAATAAGATTCAGTGAAACATGTTCCATTAGATTTGTTCCAATCACATCATTTGCAATGGATTCTTCATTGCTTGGAAAGTAAGTTCAATTCACATTTATATGTTGTACATGAACCTCAATTACATATCCCAATTACATATTCCATTTGCTGGCATTATTGAAATCAAAACTTTGTTTAAATTGATCTCCAAACACTTTGTTCTTTTTATGTGAGCGCTTAAACTCATATGATCGATCATTATGAAAAAATAAAAAAGTTAAATAAAGTTCCATAGCTGATCGCATGTTTTGTGTCTAAATACAAAAAAGTACTGGTGACTAAGCCTCAAGTCAAACAGAACTACCAAAGTGGTGAAGTTGAAACAAAATGTAATCTCTGACCTGCTTCCTTCTGGAGCCAGTTTTTTTGCCATTGATACCGGGCGGGCGACCAATTCATAGGTTTATTAAAAGTCACTTTAACTCTTCTGTCTGACGTCATGTTATTTAACAAAAAATACAATAAAACGTTCTTAAGCACATTTTGGGTAATAAAAATATCTACATAATACGCAGAATAAGATTACAATAAGACAGATCAATGCATCGAAACTAACTCTGTACCATTATTTACACATAATATTTAGAATTATACTTAATTCACCAGGAACACAATGAATGACTGTAGTTATGTGTGGATTATTCACTGCTTAATCACGATCTCAGTTTTATAGCAATACGCAAGTAGGTTAATGAAGTTGAAACATCAGAAAATATCGTTAACCATATCGCTGATAAAACTTTCGATGTTACCAAACTAAACAGCATATTGCTTTCATGTTATCGTATTTTTTTTTATAAATATATGTTAAATAACAGGACTTATTTTTAAAATAAAAGATTACAACGTATATTAGTTACGTACCAACATTAACATTTTTAAGAGCAACCATTTACGCATTGGCGCCCAGTCTTGTTTATTGTTTAAGTGGTCTTAGCAAAGATGTCAAAAGTCCATTTCGTGAAGAAAGCTAGTGATATATGACTACTTAACCATTTGAAATGATGCGTTGCTTGTCCTTTCAGTCTGGATATTTATTACAGGAAGATAATGTTAAGTTGAAAACCGTTTATGCTTACTTTTCATGTAGCTGCGTTTAACGTTGTTTACAAACGAACAATGTCGAAGTATAACTATAATATTTATAAATATGTCCTAACATTACACACAAATACTTACCATAAACATAAGACAATGCGAACACAAATACAGAAAACAACAACAGCTATTTCATTTGAACGTTAAGTTGTCAAAGTAACATTGGGTGCTTAAATTCGACAACATACCTCTTTAATACTAAGAAATACTCTTTCAGTAAATATGATACATTAAAAACGAATACGTATATACCGGCAATTAATGCTTTGGTAGCTAATGTATGTACGAAATTAGTGCGTCGGCAACTAAACTATATACATATAGTAACTTCCTCGGCAACCGTTTTAATGATTAAGGGAAAATCAGAAACAATTTAAAAAAAAAATGAGAGGATTTATGAGTACTACATAATTTAAACGTCATTTTTAAAAAATGATGTTTATTTAGTAAGTATTTAAATTATCAAACTCGTCGAAAAATAGCAAATTCGTAGAAACTACAGAAGAAGACACGAGAATACCCTTTGATGCAAGAAACATTATTTAAGACCTTATAAAGGCATCCCTTGTATAAATGTGCCGATATCTTATTTGAAAATGGCATAAGATCAACAAATAAAGGAAGATAAACTCTTAACGTTTTACAGCTTGTTCCCCACAAGCTCATTCTCCTTGTGATAACTTGAAAGTTTGACCTTTCGGTTCACCGCTAGAGATACCTGCCAGTCTGTTGCTGCATCAATGGGCCGTGTAAGAATGCAAAATTGTGTGTTGTGTACCATGCGGGCGCGTAACTGGCGATCAAGTCGCAAAGAACCAACTAATCAATCTAATATTGGTTTTACCAATTAACCAAAAGACAGAAATATGAGCCAAATTTGGGTCAGTGAGACTTTTGCGATGGACAATTGGAAGACTTTTGTGCCGACAAAACACCGTAGGCTGTGCTCGTTGCATTGTGTAGAAGACGATCTAACCTGAGTAACATTGGATTTAAACAAAAACAAAAACTTATCTTGACGACGAATGTGGTACCGAGACATTTCAAGTACCCAAGCAAAGCAGGCCTAATGTAGGATAGTCAATAATCCGAGTGCCCTCCCTAAAAAGCACCAAGCTTGAGCTATAGCTTTTTTAATTCAACAAAATAATGGGCTAATTATACTTTATTATTTTTATACAAAAGTAAATATTATGTCCCAATTAGAACAATCGATTTATAAAAACATAGACACCTTAGCTCGTTGCCCGGAGTAAATATGCCAGTTGCTTTTTCATCAGTCAGTAAGGCTTTTACTTATTGTATGGATATTTAAACTTTATCAATCACTAAATACTTGCTACCAAAGTCTGTCTATGCATGCCTGCATTTTCATAGAGACTTGTGGACTCAAAATTACATTTGTGATTAATTGATTTTTAAGCGATTGCTGTATTCCGATTCTACTCATACAACTTCAGAATAATGCATTACTATTGGCTTAAAAAGCTTTTTTAATGCAGGGGAAAATTATATTATTACAACCGAGTGCCTGAGAAATAAACCATCAATCAATTTTCTGCGATCATTTTGTCTTTGCTGGTAAAAATGAGGCAAGGTTTTCCCAAACAATTCGCAGATATCGATAGATTTATACATAAGTTGTTTACAATAGTCAACATTTGACATCGACATAAGGACACATGGAATTAACTTAGTCGCGTATAAATATGTGTACATAGAGTAATGTGTCATGTGAATCGGTAAACCCCCTCAAATAGGTTCAATTAACATTTAAAGTACTAACTAGGCTTTTTGGATAATCCAGTGGGATATGTGTAATGACAAAGTTATAAGTCTTAAATTAAAGCCAGATGCGCCTTTTCTCCTGATTCCCCGTCGTTCTTGGCCCCTGCACTACCCAAGAATGTAAATTGCCCCTACATGTAACAGATACACAGATGAACCGAAAGAGACGCAATGAGATATTTAACATAAGTCCGTTACAATTAAAATATTGACTCGACTTTGCGCATGCAATGGACATGTATAATATAATGAACACGTTTAGTAATGAAAAATGACTTCAGAGGGATTTTCAGACACATCTGTTGGTTTTCAGAGCAATAAATCATCCCTTCTCTCCATTTTTAGACAAACAAATAAAATGAAATTCTAATACATTAAAGAAAGCACAACAATATTAAAACTAAAATGAAAACAAAAAATACCAAACTTAAATCGTGTTGTTTTTTGTCCTTTAAAAATAAGGTGACGGTTTAAGAAGCATACAAATAAATATATAATCAAAGGAACACAGTTGTCCCTTAGGATTTAAAACCACTAGTCTAAAATGTAAGTTGTCCTTACAGTCTGTGACGATGTTATCAAGAATACGCAAAGTCTTAAAATATTATTTTAAAAATAAGCTTTATAAATCCACATCGCGCATTTACCTGAAATAATTTGTGAGAAGGTAGTGCTCTTTTTGCAAGTAAGGTATTGACCCTGCTTCTGAGATTATAACCAGTGAATAAATTACTAAGTCATGAGATAAAGAACTTTAGATCATGGTTTACATGTCATTTAATATGTTAAAAAAATAAATCTCTTGAAAGCAACACTATAACAATTAAAATTTGTCTTTCATATACCCCAAAGAGACACGAAAAAGAAAGACAAAGCAAGCAAACAAAAAACACAACAACAACAACACAACAACAACAAAAAAAGGGCTAACAACTGCGCAACCTTTTTAATACAATTGTTGATTAATAGCTCGACCTTACTCTGGAAAAAACACATTTTGTACTGTCTTGCTCATTATGTCCGGATCAATTTGTATGAAAGGCCAATGTCCTAAAACTGTTTGTAAAATAAACAGGAACATTATTAAGCAACGGTTATATTAAGGAAACAGCAGTCCATGGTCATTGGCATTCATCTCAATTATGCTTCTAGCGACAACGACAATTCAGACCCTTTAAGAAAAGTCATATGTGTATTAACGGTAACAGTCAATGTGTCTTTATTGTAGTTTACTGTAGATTACTAGATCATTAAGTTTGCAATACAAAGAGATGGAGAATTACCTAGAAAGTGTATTTTCAAGAAAGTATCTGAAACATTACTACATATTACTACATTTTCAGTCTATATCCAGTGGAGTGCACAGCAGGAAATCAAGTTGCGATATGAACTGTTCTTCGAAGACCTTAATCTAGTAAACAACTGCTCGCATATCACCATCTTCTTAAAACAGTCATATAACCAGTACATTTAACACAGAAATGAACATTCTAAGCACACAAATACATTCCCATGACAAATAAGAACATTCCAGATGATAAGTTCAGATTAAAGCGCTGAAGACTTTAAAACATCGACGATCTGCTAGAGATTTGACACTCCACCTCACTGATTTCACTCATGGCTTTCCGATAAGATGTCCTGGGTTCGATTCTCATTGAAAATGTTGCCAATTAATTCTTTGATGAGGTCATTTAAATTTAACGAAATATATTGTATATATTTTATACTGTAAAGGTTCACCTAACTAGTTTTCCTTGTTTCGCAAACTAATATATTTTCGTTTAAAATAATTTTATATTTAAAAGCTTTGTCTGTAACTGAGAATGCAGAATGTCAACTACACGAAAAGCACTCCCACATTTTCCTTGTCTTTGTTTAATTTTAAGTTTATTGTAATGTTATTTGTCACAGTTTTAAAATAAAAAAAATGTTGATATGCACGCGTGATAAATACAATAGCTAAATAATGAGAATCCCCTTGCATGGTAGAAAATTTTGATTAGTGAAATTGGTGTATGGTTAGACATCTTAAAATAAAACTCACTTGCACATTCAGAATTATGTTATGAATAATCTTTTGTATTTTGTTTAAGTTTGAAGGGAAACATGACGAACATCAATCGCTTTTGAACTGAACCTGCCGGGCTGAATACACGATACTTCTATAAACATCTTGATTATCCCGTATTCTGGTCAGATGCCATATGAGATTATAGTCAGAATTTGTGCCCCGGCAAGTCTTTAAAGTACAGCAATTTTGATACGTTTTACGCATATTATTTGCTTTTATTTACACCGATAATAAGAAAGATATAGAATAAAGTTCATTACCAAAGCTGTCAAGTTTTGCTGTGTTGTATATTTTACAATATTACACTATTACAATGACGGCAATTATACAAAGTAATCCGAGGCTCTTTTCTTTACTGAAAATACTATGTATTATTCATGAAAGATTGAGGGAACGTCGGGTTATTATCGCACTTATTGCATCGTGTCATTCCTATGCTCTTTTGACTATTATATGTAACTTCGTGGACGTAATTGACTTTTGTTAACAGGTAATCGCAATGACGGAAGTTTTTTTTAAACTTCTGTTGAACACTTTTTGCAAAGTGTAGTTGTGTTATTTGTAATAAGGAAAGGTATAATATCTATGACAAACAACAAAATAAACAACAACAGATTAATCGTAAACCAACAAAACAAGTGGTTAAGAAAATTGCTTTACTCAGTAAAGTTACTGAGTGCTTGATTTTATTTAGTAAATCTGGAAAACGCCTTTTCACGAGCTCCAAGAGTTCACGAAATACTACTGTGATTAAAAGACAATATTTTCGGAGCTTTCAATTAATTTAATAACTGTTATGGTACGTTGAAAAAAGGCAGTTTTTCGAACGCGAATAAAAATAAGAAATCATTAATACATAAAAAATGAGGCGCATAACATTCACTTAAAAGCAATAACATTATAACGTTTAAACATATAATTGATTGTTTGTAATTATGAAGTTGTTAAAAAAGATGTAAGTAATTTTGGAAATGAAATGTATGCAATATTAATTGAGCCCTTTGACAGAAAATATACATGACCTATTTCTTTATCTTAAACTGTAACATTCGTATCCAGCATATGGTAGACTTTCGTCGTTCTTTCCAAGTATACAAACGGGCTTATATTCAACCCCAGACCACTAATAATGAAGCATAATTTTCAGCGGAGGAGACATTATTTGAATTATTTCGAGATAAACACTTGTCTGTTTTTCTTTAAATATCCCTCTTGTCGTAGGTATGCTTGTCTGCAATGTAATTTCTGTCGCTTGTTATTACAATTATAGTTTTAATTGTGTTCTGGTTTTCTTATGCATTGCAATGTACCTATACCGAATGACTACTGCTAGGGCGTGTACAAAACTGTATATAAACATTTTGATGTCGTTAGAATGAGGATCAGGTTATCGCTGCGATGAATTTCTAGAACGCTACAGCAATAAGATTTTTATGTTGTATGTATATTCAATATTTCTAATGAAACAAAACATGTGTGTTTCTTATATAAAGTGATAAGAAATTGCAATGATGTTCCACAATAACTGCCACCCTATTCATGCTTTAATGGCAGAATTAATTTCTGAAACACATCACATCACCGTAAATAAATGTTTAAAATTTGGTTAAATTATGTAATGTAGTGTTGCAGTTTTATTGAAAACATATATACAGCTATTTTTGAAGGCTAAACCCGATTGAACTTTGTCCGTTATTTGCTCCATTTAGAATTCCTAAATCTCCGTCATTCTTGGAGTCTCAGTTTTATCATAAACTAAGCGAAAACGAACTATAAACATAAAACATAAGCCCTAACATATATTGATTGCAAGCAATGGTCGTATTAGTTGGCTGATTAAACATAATCATCACATGCAAAATGGTGTAATGACAACTGACGTGTTAATTTCAAGCTTCCTTGACTCCTGGTGAGATATTGGAATGCCTGCATAGTTAAGTTTACAGTACAATAATTATCTTCGGGTTTATTTGCAATGAGAAAAAAAGTGACACAACTTTAAGTTTCCACAATTTTTTTGGTGAACATTTTTTTGGTGATGTGAAAAAAATAAATGTCCCACATTATTCAAGAATTTTTTATCGGAACAAAACGTACACCCCACACCACCACCACAACAACAACAACAACAACAACAACAACAAAACTACAACAAGAAAACAAAATCTCAACATTAAAATCCTAAATAAAAAAAATATAAATGGTTAGTTTCATAAGGACCTGACTCGATTTAATGTTGTAAGGGACTTTGGAGCCGGAAGAAAAAGACATCAAGGAGCCCCTTATGCATTAGCATTTTATAAAAGAATACAATCATTTAAAACTGTATTTGCTCTGCCGAAATGCATCCGTAATGTTAATGAAAATAATAAGGTTCGACATAAAAGACATTGCTTAAAGGTTCTTGAGGTTTAAAAAGCATTGAAATTTAGTAACCCTCACCTTCAAAATAGCCTTAAAGGTGTCCTTTGCTTTGACAGAAAATAGAATCAAAGGATCTAAATTTATCTAAAATAGTCATTGTTTCAGATATGTGCATTAATCTTAAAAAGAAAAGACAAAATGCAAAAGACAAATACATTAGAAACTTTTAAACAAGCTACAAAGAAAGTATTGTTTCGCAAATATATTTTCTTACATACTTATTATGTCTATTGAACAAACAATGAAAGTTCAAAATGCTTCAGAAGACTAAACACTCTGAAGCCTTGTTAATTATATCTGTTTGTACTGCATACCTGTAAGATTGGATTGAATTAATTTAAATTAAGGAGCAAAGTAATGTAACGTTGCAGGGCACATTTTTTTTGATCCGTTGTTCAAATCTCGTTTACCGTTGCTGCTTATGTCCTTAAATTAGGAACTGATTTCGATTGATACAGTTAATCTGGTCGTAAAAGGATAACCGGTTGTGACAATTTAGAAAATGCATTTGTGACTTCTAAGCTTCATAGACTGACTTAAAACTCAAAATCTCCGTAGTAAATTACTGATAAATAATTCAACGCTGCAGCTGTCCTTAGATTTGCTCGATGCTGACAGGAGTCGTTGCATTAATATAGCTATTAACATGTATTACCATCCTATTTATATTGGCAATGGCTTATTTATAACTTTGAATAAGTTGGTCAAAAGCAAACAGCTACTTAACGGGAGAACGAACTGAAGTTCAAAATTGACCATAATAATCTACAATAAGCTTTCTTTAAACTATTCTACACAATATCCAGTTTACCTATATATAATCTCACAACGTCGTGAGTACAGGAGACAATTGTGTCAAGTCAGATTATGTTAATGAACGACAATGATGTCATAGTTAATAATTAAAGTAATAATTTGTTCACAGTGTCTTAGAAAACTATGGTTAAATTATTGTTGATACTTTTAAATCTAATTAAATCTTCTATTCTTAACAACCTTTATTCGCATACGACATTGATTTTTATTATTCCTTAGAGCAAATCGCTTTTTAAACATTGTTTGTTAATTAAGATCGAAACAGTTTTAATTGTTACATATCTTTAATCGCATAGAAAATGAAAGTAAAACAGAATTGAAAGTTCATATGTTATAATTAAAAAATATAAATATAAATATAAGTAAATAACAAAATTCGACAAGAAACATATATACATGTATAAAGTTTAAGGCATCCATAAAGTTCAGAGACGTTTATTTTAATTTGCCAGGGTGCTTTGCACCTACTTTATGTATTGTCATAAATGAACCTTTTTTCCAAGAAAAAAGCCTTTAAGTGATCGTGTCCTTATTAATATACTCTTAAATTCAATACGTTGATAACCTAATTGAAGCAAAAGTGAGATATCTAACTAAAGTATATATTGATTATAGGCAACGGACGTATAAATAGGCTACTTGCACTTTATCAAAACATGCAGACTTGCGTGTAATGAAAACAGACAGATCCTTTTTAAACTTCGTGACTCCTGATGAAATATTGGAAAAACAAAAATAATTGTTTTATTTTAAAAGGGATGATCACGATGATGGAACATTAATCGTAAAAATATTATACCACATGATTTTACTGTTTTTTAATTCTAAATGAATTATGTACCTTCACAAAAACTTATTTTTAAACATTGAATAATTCAAGCGAATAGACGATTTCTTTCCTTAAATGAGAAAGTTGTACAAGATACGTCTTTATACAAGCTTTCAAATTCAAAACCGTATTAACAATTGGGTTAAGTCATGTGACACAATAGCACATGCAAGAAATATTAATGTACTGTATTCATAAAGTTTTAAATACTTTTATATTTCTTCCAGTTAATATTCCATGCATTAAAAGAATATTATTATATAAAACTCTTCAATTGATAAAGATAATCCTGTCACAATTTCTTCTTTCGAGAAGCAGGCCCGTTTAAGACGGTCTAAAATGAGTAAAGTAATCAACCACAAAGTGTTACAGTAATGCTAAGTCTACAATGATTGAACAAAATCATACCATTTCCTTTTGAGACTTAATATAGATTTAGGATGAACGTAACAGGACGTTAAATATACACATATTATAAATATTTCCTTGCCAATACGCAAGCAGATAACATTTATTTATTAAGCATATATTCAATTTTTTCTTAACTATCTTCATTTAGTCAAGTCAATGCCCTCTCAAATACGAATTTCAAGAAGCGTCATTTATTAAAACGGCTGTCGTCATCGCTAACACTTATTTCGTAAATAATGGTTTCGATACAACTGAATGCACATATTTTATTTTTTTTCCCCACAAATCAACGAAAATATGAGAGTTCATTTAGGAAACATACATTAAAGTAAACAGCTAACGTATATTTGGCACCAAAACATGCTCTGTGTGTCTGCCTGGATAAATCATAGACAGTTTGACAAATTGCTTAGACAATTTAATCAGGCATCTATCATATGATATTGTCTATATCTTGCGAATACACCGAAAGGCGTCTTGTCTCAAAAGTGTATTGATATTGTCCCTAGCGAAAGAAAGAGGAAAAAGCATTTAGTTTCTGAATCATTAGGTTTTATTTTTTTTATCGTTATCGGATTATTGGTGTATGTTGTAAGACAATATACCTTTAATGATATACATAATGATATAAGATAAAAAGTATTTGTCGTCTATTAGTATAAGAATAAGTACATTAATAAAAAAACGGCCGCAATAGCTTAAGTGATAGAGCGTCGGCTTGCGGATCGGGAGGTCGAGGGTTCAAACCCCGACCGGGTCAATCCAAAGACTTAAAAGTTGGTAAGAGTAGCTTCCCTCCTAACGCTAGGGGCTAAGGGGACAGCATTACGCATGACTCGCCGGTGTCAGTAAAACCGGACAGGTTCAGTCCATGAGTACCTCATAAGAGCCCTGTGCTATAATGATAGAAATGTCGCTGCACAGTATCGGCAAAATGCCGGCTAATCCCAATCCCAATCCCACATTAATTAAAATCTTAGCATTTCATATGTAGAAACCAACACATGGCAATAAAATTTATATAAGAAACCCCCTGTTTCATAAAAAGAAGTCTTCTTTGCCTGGAATTGAGTTGGAAACAACGTAATAAGATACCATTGAATGATACGTCAAGGCGTACTGACAGGGTAATGCAAGTGTGATCTATCAAAAAGTTTGAAAGAGATTGAAATACATTTGTTCTTAATAAACCAGCTTAAATTAAAATACTATTGTAAAGTTCATGAGTAAATTCTGTTGTTTGCCTAAATAAATTGAGGCCTGTAACTTCCACAAGATTCACTGACCAAATTGTAATTTGACAGTTAATGTGACTGTTAAACTGTTTCAAACTGATTTTCTTACAAATAGAGAATATACATTGACCCCGATTTCTAGGTTGACCAACACAATGATGATGGAATCAGCTGTTTTTGAAAAGCTTAACAAACCGGTTACGGCATCTCTATATTTAGATTTTTATTTATAATCTTGTAAGTTAAAGTATTGACGTATACATTTGTCATAGCTTAGTAATTTTACGTAAATAAATATTAACTTACAAGTATCACGTGACTCAATAAAGTGAATAATTCAGAGAAAAAGTACATACAAATGTAAGTTAAACGAGAACATTAATACAATACAGCTACGTTTGTATAATAATGCTAAGTGTTGATTAAATGAGTACTAGACTATTAGAAGGTTTTGTTTTCTCATCTATTTTGGCGTGTCCGGTATCATTCTAGCACTCTTTCTTTCGTTACAACTTGATATTCTACTCTTTAAAAACAGACATCCCGTAAACTTAGATGATTGTATTTTGTTTCAATGAAAATGTGGGTATAATGACTATTAAAGCCATGTGTTTAATGTTTATATCCCATCTGTCTGGATTTAAAGAACAATAAAGACCACAGTTACAATAATTTTGATATCATATCTCTAGCGGAGGCAAAGCTTATACCTTAATGAGACAATAATTCTGTCTCCGGCTAAAACGTTATTCTTCTGTGTTATCTTTTGTTGGATATAAATTTAATATTGAATATTATTATAATTATATATAAAGGTTAAATAACAAACAAACAAACAAACAAACAAACAAACAAACAAACAAACATATTAACTTAAATAAAAAAAAACACACACTAGGAAAACACGTTTGTTCAAACATTATTTACCTTGTTACAATAACATAAATTTAGCCATCTTTTTATTAAGCTCGAACAAGCAGTCAAATATAGAAGATTATAACATAACTTTAAAACTGTTTCCTGTTAGCAATGGTTTGGCAATGATTAACTTGTAAGCCATAGAAAAAAAGTTTTGATTACAACGCAGACATGACTAAGTATCGCTGTCAAGTCATGGAAGGAGCGTATTTATAGTAATAAGAGTATTGATTGCTTCCAATCTGAGATTTACTGTAATCTTGCCTGGCTTAAAAAAAGTTTCAATTATAATTAAAAATTAGTTTAAAGTCGGGTCAAAATTGTCAAAGGAATTGTGCATTAAATAACTGAAGTTTGTTAAAAACAACACAAAACTGTACAATTAAGACAATTAACATTTTATTTTATAATTAACCCAAGGAGAAAATATAAATAAACGATAGGATTCAACATGAAAAGTACCATATATACGTTTGTCTTATGGCAGCTGCTATGTGTTTCTCAAAATATTATTTTCACATATACTGCAAACAAATGAGCATAGTATGTAGCTGTACGTCTGTCTTAATAAAAACAGTCTCGATTGACAAATCTTTAAAGTTTCATATGAGTTTAGTAAAACTGTTACATTCAATATGCACACGATAGCTAAATACTCAATCAGTTACTATTTGTATTGGTACACATTTGTATGTACATGTTATATTACCAGATACGTTTATTTTTGCTTCTTGCATCTAAACTGAGTATATTAAAGCCATTTACCCGTTCTGGCCAACATTATTAAATACAGCTTGAATGTGATATTTCTCCCATGTCTCGACGAATACATCTTAATGTTTAACACCTGTCAGGTAAAATTGTCTGCGTTATCTTTCAAATCGTGTCCATGTGTTGCTTATCTAGAAATTCGCAAGACATGTGTCTTACGTAAATACAGTTATGGCAATGATATCGGAAACATTTTTGTCCATGAATTCTTTTGCTATTTTAATGATTTTGACGGTTACCATTATCGAAAATATCTGTTGATATTTCTATGTTGTGACAAATATTTGCGTTTCTGTCTTAATTTTCCATTTGAACAACACATATACTACCCCAGTATGTGTCTGGTCAAAATAGTATTATTATAACAAGAACTTGTAGATTTCCGATGCATATCATTTCTGATTATTTTTTTTATGTAATTTAAGTTTACATAGCATTTATTATAAACGTAATTTCATTAAATATACGTTGATTTTATGCTTTTTTAACAAATAACCTATTAACACGAATATGAAAATTAGTAAGATAAAAATTATGGCTACATGTATCATGTTTTTATTCGTAATTTTGATCCTTTGGGTTGTATATAAAATGTAGCTTGTAGCAAAGACTGAAAAACGCAGACTGCTTTAGGGGTATAAATACAGGCACGCAGGCGATGTTGACATATAGTGAAAACGCAACATATAAACAATAGCGTTAAAAATGCTGCCTAAATGTAGATCATGAAGGCAAGGTATAATATATATATCTATATCCATATCTATCTATCTGTCTGTCTGTCCGTCTGTCTGTCTGTCTTTCTGTCTGTCTGTCTGTCTGTATGTCTGTCTGTTTGTCTGTCTGTCTGTCTGTCTATCTATCTATCTATCTATCTATCTATCTATCTATCTATCTATCTATCTATCTATCTATCTATCTATCTATCTATCTATCTATCTATCTATCTATCTATCTATCTATCTATCTATCTATCTATCTATCTATCCATCCATCCATCCATCCATCCATCCATCCATCCATCCAGCCACCCACCCACCCACCCACCCACCCACCCACCTACCTATCTACCGACCTACCTACCTACCTACCTATCTATCTATCTATCTATCTATCTATCTATCTATCTATCTATCTATCTATCTATCTATCTATCTATCTATCTATCTATCTATCTATCTATCTATCTATCTATCTATCTTTTATGGGTATTTTAGGAAGACATTTGTAAAATGGAATTAAGATCATGTTTCGATATTTTTCATTAAGTTGAAATATAAATGTGTAATTATGACTATGTAATTTTCGTCACTCAACTCTCACTCAAGAACATGTACTTGGTGTGGTATTTTGTTATATATTTTAAACCTAAACCTAAAAGTAGGTCTGAATCTATATATAAAAATAGAATAAAAAGTGTCGTGTTAAAATCACAAGTACCTGTTTGTCATAGCTGGAGATACCTAAGATTGTTTTAGAAGGTTGTTGTAATATAACACCTTTGTTGGACGAAAGATACAACAAAAATGATAACTGCAGTTATTTCAAGAACATAAAATTGTGTCATAGGGGATAAAGTGTTAATCACCCAAACATAGTGTATTAAACAACAACAACAACCTTAAATGTGGTCTTATGCTGAAACATCTCAAATTGCAGTCATAGACAAACTTTTAGCTTAAACAGTGTACATGTACCTGTATTTGTACATGTATTTGTAAAAAATGCTGATTAGAATTAGATTATAATATGTACTAATGACTTTAAATTCCGAATTCAGTATATTTTGCAACATAACTGTGTCTGAAAATAAAATATTTTTAAAAAATATTTGGATAACTGTTGGTTTGTAAAGCAATAACAAAATGCAGTATTATTTAAAGTCTCATCAAAGTAGAAGACAAATATATCGAGGTATCATTACAATGCTCAGCTTGTTTAACGTTACAAAAGCTGACATTTGAACCAGCCAGATAAAATGTACATTTCTTTCGATATACTTAAATGGGAACGACATTTGTGGCTAAAAGAGCTTTATCTGTCTTAAAATTAGAATGGAAAAGGAAATATATTAAAGTTTAAAACGTGTACATTCAAGCAGTGATTCCGAAGTCAAATACATATGCCAAATGGTGAAAACAAGCTTTTCACGAACATTTTCACCATATTAATTGTTTAGGACAAGGGTTCTGTAATTGTTAATGAGTTGTAAATGAGTTGTTAGCTCATAATATGAGCAAACCGGCCAGTATCCACAAACAAATGAAAGAAACATGTAAAATCGTTGGTTACACTACATAAGAAGATGTATTGACAATTTTATATATATCTTATTGAAGAAGTAAAAAAGTAGGGTAAGAAATAATCTACATCTGATCTGCTTTAGCTGATAATACTAATTTACATACTCTGTTGCCTAGAGTACTATGATTTATTCCTACACTGTCAGACAGTGGACGACGGAATTTCGATTATTACATGTATTTGATAAACATGCTTTCTCATTCTGAGAAGTAATACTTGATATAAGTCACTTATTTAATGGAAGCTAACACTTCTCCACTATAGGTTTTTGTCGGAGAACACATTAGGACATCAATAATTTACAATGACAAAAGCAACGCAAATATACATTTTATCATTTAATTTAACTTCCATTACTGAAATGTATTTCTGTCTTGAGACGCCCATATACATCCGTTACATTTAAGATGATATAAATAATACATTTCCTGTCCGACGCTTTAAGTGCTACATCTACATTATACCCGGGGCCTTTATCAATATGGATGCATCTTACCCCTACGTTTTGCCGACAGATGTTTTTTTCACTCTTTCTAAATATATTTCACTTTTGATTTAGAGTCTTTTCAACATCGATGACTTTTCTTTCGATTGATGATGTAAGGGCAGAGTATGATGTAAGTCAGTATAAGAGCAAACATATAGTGGTAATGCACTCGATTCCAAATAATGGGCTTTCCTGTTTGCGCCTCTTACGAGTCTGGGGTTATTAGGGGAACAAATAATAATTTAATATCGTTGCAAAAGATGCAGAGAATACAGGGTATATATTAATACTACTTTTACGAGTACATTAAAGGTATTTGTCACTTGCTCATACTGCTAGCATAAAGTGATATTCATTTTGAGTGATTTTTGATACTATAAAACAATGTACGCGTATTATTGGTAGGCCGGTGTCCATAAAATTTTATCGAGCCAATTTGGTTTTACACGTAGTATTTAAACGGCTGAGAAAAGGACTTCACTTCGATTAATACAAAGATATGATGAAATATATAAATAATTTGCCCGTTGGGTTTGCTCTTTTTATTTAATGGCTCATCACAGATGACGTTTTTACTTTAACATTTGGCTTGTAAGTGACTCTGTCTTGTGCCTTTTCTAATTTTGTTATATGTTGCAATACTCATACTACTGTGTTACATTTCCTTATGAGAACATTCCGTTAAAATATTATTATAAAATTAACCGTGGAAATGTGTTAAATGTTCAAGTCTCATAATCTTAGATGAAAAAAGGCAATTTTATTACCAAAGAGCCACATTGGATGAAGCTGAGCCGTCAATACTGTCTTTATAGGATAATCCAAAGGGTCTTTTTTTGAATTTTACATTCGTTGGTTGTAGGATTATTTATTTTTAGTAGTCTTTGCTCACAACATAGATGAGACGACTGTAGGTCTCTGTGTAGAAAGTGGCTACGCTTCTATTTTTGTTTTAATATCGCCTAAGTTGTTGTTTTCTGAAAAAAAGAAAGAACCAAGACATTCTTTACCAGGCGTGAACTATAAACATAATTTCTGTGATCTATGTTCGCAAAAAGCTTTTGATAAATACGTCACATTTTGCAGTGAGTATATAACACATTAAACAATAATGGAAAATTGCACGATATATCTTATAATTTATTATAGTTTCATTTCTGATATGCCATTGTCAGTTAAATACTCTTTAAGTAGTTTAATGTTTTAAGGAATTGACTTCTTATAAACGCTTCACAATACTGTTAATTGATTCGTTGGTTTTTGGATTATTTGTCTGATTTCTTTCAAATTTAAAGTATTTCACCAAAATGAAGTTACTATCATTTTATCGAATAATATCTTTATCTATCTTCAATAATTCGCCCTCGCCGTTACCCTTTTATCTGAAATATCCATCTTGCAACAATAAAACTGCTTTCCAGATGTCGAAGTATTTACCTTTTGTGCAAAATGTACATATTTTAGATGTGTCAAAGCATTTTCTGTTTCATTGCTTTTAAATAATATTATTTTTTTCTTTACTCCGGAGGGACATACATACTACTCGTTGTGTCACTCCGATGAGATATTTGTCGTAAGACTGAACTTCATTAAAAAGACGCCATAATGTGGGAGATCAGAGCATTGAAATAGGGCTGATGCACACAAGTTGGATTTTCTCGGTTTATGTGTAGTCTAGTGCTTATGATTTTTCAATATAATAATTGAAGTGTATTTCGTATAACTAGATGATTCTAGTTCCATTTAAAAAACTTATTCTTTATCAAAAAAAAACTTTTTTATGGGTGTCCGATTATATAATTTACCCTTGTTTAGCTTGAAATACTTTAAGACATAACAATATATGCAATACGCAATTTTATTACCTTTAAATATATTACTAGCAATTATTAAGATCACTTTATTCTATGTTAAGAATCGAAAACTATATGCACATAGTTTGGCAACATTGAAAAATATCGTATAACATATCCCATGATAGTCTGGGTTGTGTTTGTTTTCTAAATATTCCCTTATAATATCAGAGATAAGCCAAGATTGGTTAAAAATACCAATGATATCAAGAAAAAATCTTTTTGTCAAAATATCCACACTGTGCCATATAATGAATTTATGTTACAGTAAATCCTGTCTGACAATGTCTCAGTTGTTATTATACGCAGAGTAAATGCGTATGCAATGTACTCATTACCTTTAAATATATGAAATTTCTTTCCAGTCAATTACTCTATCATCAAGCCTTTAGACGGGTATCAGCAATTGGCAAAACATTTTCCGTTGCAGTGAAGCCCATTATACAAACTCATGTTATTTCGCATGAATTTTGTCTATTTTCTCATGCATTTCCATTCTCATACTGTCTTATCATTTTATACTGACATAATGGTTGTTTCTCTTATACGTGACAATGATATATGCCTACACTATATATCATCAGTGATACATAAACCCTAAAAACAATGTGTTAAACATTTGAAAAACAAAAGTCAATAGCTGATGTCCTCTTTGGCATTGTAGCAACACAATTCGTCACATGAGCTTGTTTCCGAGATCAACACATTTTAAAGACTACATTTTATAATCGAGAATTAATTTATTTTATAACTCACTAACACATGTTTGGTTATATTGAAGACGTCAATAAACAAGTTTACGATAACTGCGGTACTGCTATTCGCGCTTGCGCACAAACGCTTCCGGACGGCGACATCCGTATTATTATTTACATTAGCAACGAGCTATGGGGTTTCACTGTGTCGTCTATAAATGCACAAACCGTCAAACTGACGAGTCAAAGAAAAAGGGTTTGAGTTTTTTTCGTTTCCCAAAAGACCAAAAAAAGAGAAAAGCGTGGGTAAAATCCATAAATAGAGAAAATTGGCACCCAAATGAGTATAGCAGAATATGTTCCGCCCACTTTGTTGACGGCTGGCACAGTGATGACCCATCTGATGTAAACTTCAGGCCTACTATTTTTTCCTATAAGGAGAAAACTCTTTCCGAAAATGAGAAGAGCAGGACCAGCAGACAATTGAAAAGAAGTTTGTTGCAGGTGATAACTTTTTAAAAACCTCTGAATCCTTGAGTCTTGTTCTTATACATAGTACTGTGCTAAAAGTGAAAGCAAAATTATTTTTCCACTATATATTTCAAATTTATTAACTTTTGAGTAAACAAACTACTCTGTATAATATATGGTCCTAATAAACTTGAAAAAAAAATCTGCTTCATTTAGGTTTATTTCATAAAAATTGATTCAGAAACTGTTGCATTAAATTAAAAAAAAAATGAGGATAAATGCAAATGAAATAGTACACATACTATCACTCTGCAGACAAATAATTTGGGATTTGGCACAGTGCTGTTTATAATAATAGCTCAATTTAGTTTTACATCATGTCAAAGAACAAAAAAGATAATTACCCAATATTTGATCTTCCATATCATCAAATTCCTTCTTATATATTTGATCATTTTAAGATTGTTTATATTAAGTTTATCAGTGATTAATTATATTTTATTAATTATCTGTCAAAAGATTAATCCATGCATAAATGATTGTGATGAAGTATATTTTTTTTTAACTGCCATCTCCCTGCACAAGCATGCCATGATACTCATAATGGTATTTTTTTTATTCTATACAGTCATGTATATAAGTATCAGAACATGTATATATATGCAGGAGTATAAAATGTGTATCAAATATTTTCCAGGAGATAAATGAAGTGGAAGAGTGTAAAAGTAGAAGACTTGAAAGTGACAAGGCCTTTAGCTTGTATGTCCATGATTCCTACTGTTTACCAGTCAACCATGAAGAATCTGGGAAATCTTTTAAAGATATAGGTAGGTCAAAATAAGATAAAACTGTACAATTGTTTCCTGCTTTCTGACTGTTTTTACTTTTATTACCCTACCATAAAGAATGTTACGTCACGTTGCACTGTACTATTTAACTATTTAACAGACCAAGGATGGGAGATTGCCGATGTTAGGGAAGAAACATTCATGTTCGTTTCAGAATTTTCAGTAAACATTTTCACCGGACATTATGTCTGACGATAACATACGTTTTCGTCGGTCATAGTAGAAATCTATGGGACATGTCCGACTGACCAATGGACATTCGCATTGACTGTTCTTTGGCCTTAATAGTTTCCGTTTTCATCTGTGCTATAGTATAAATTTATTAGTACCAGATTTGTTTTCAAACTTATTTGGTACTGTAACATCAATTTTATATGTTCTGATATATATATAAAAAATCTTTTGTGTTTTTATGTAGGAATCCAGTGTAACTTAACTAATCCCCTATTAGAGGAGAACACTATGTTGAAAAGAGAATTAGAAGAAGAGAGGAAGATGTTTGGCCAGTATAAATGGGGAGTTGGGAAGATCAAGGACAATGATGAGAGAACCAGATTTTATACTGGTCTACCTTCCTTTGCTGTTTTCTTGTGGCTGTTCAAGTAAGTTTATATGAAATGTTTATCATGTTAATTTTATATAAAGTAATTATTAAAGGACCAATCCAATTTCATGAACTTTTGCTTTTGATCACTAGTGAATAACATCTTGCTTTGTAATTTGCTAAAACAGAACTTGTACCGCTGTATGTAATTAATTTAACTTATTTAAATCATCGCGCGTCGACATATTTCTGGATATTTTAAAAATATAGCGCGTCGTTAATGTAAACAACAGTAGTTGGATACGGAAGTGTTGCCGTCCGGAAGCGTTAGTGCGCATGTGCGAGATTTATCGTAACCTTGTTTATTCACTATTTGTGCAGGTAGAACCCCAGAAATATGTCTAGGAAGAACCACCGGCACACTGCATGTCAGCATGAAAGTTTTCGCCTTGACGAGGACTCAAACCCACGGAATTGAGATGGTGAGGGTGCTGAGCCACTTTGTTACACGGGCCGAATGTTAAATGAATACGCTTTTAAATTAAAAAAAAATGTTTAACTTCTAGTCCTCATTATCGACACACAGCATACATTCCTGACATATCTGGCCTATACTTCAGTATTCTCTAAAAGCACAAGAAACGCCCACATAGTCTTTTCTTGCTTGGTTTAAATAGAAATGAAAATTGCAAGACAAACTTTAAGAAAATTAGGTGCTTTATGCAAATAGATAATGGCAGTATGACACCTTGTTGCTATATCCGTCTACATAGCAAAAGCATGTGTGTTGCTTCAGAGTGCTGGTGCATCGTAAATAGAGAAATTTTGATAAATCTCAATGTACCCTCTTTGAAATAAAAAAAGTTAAATTGAATGCTACGCTTATTTTTCATATAAAACATATTCTTTGTTTACTAGGCCTACTTATAGTATTGTGTTGAGGATCTCCAGAGAATTTTATTCATGCAAATATAATATTATATCTTCTTTTAAAAATTAATCACTTACGTAGCTTCTTATTGCATTTGCCTTTCATTGACTGGGATATATATGTCTCTTCTCAGTACGAGATATAGACAAATATTCGACCGTAGTTACGTTCCTGTTTTAAGAATATTTGAGTGGATATTAAGGTGAATGAACAGATAAATATAAAATACTGAAAACATTTATGTAAGGGAGTTTCTTGTGAGAAAGGGAATGATTTAAATGTACTGTTCAATTGAAAACAAAACAATAATATATTCAAGTACAATACACAATTATTGGACATGGTATCAATTAAATGTCAAAAGCAAAATGACAAATCAAGTCGGTATATGCATGAGCAGGGTTTGTGACCAATTATTCATTTAAACTATCAATAATGTAAAACCGTTATTGTATTGCATTATTACGATAAAATATGTTTTCAATATTTGTTTTTTTATTGAAAGAAAGTGTACGATTTAAATTTATAAAATTTTGAAACCACACTGCCTTATGTTGACATTTAATTAGACGGTTTAATGTCTGTACAGATACCTCTTTCCAAACATTGATATGGGTAGTATTCTCTACAAGGCGCGTATAAACTTGTTTTTATCCACCACACCTGATTTGTCGAAATTTAGGCTGGAAGATTTAATAAGCAATGTGTGTTCTGTGAGTCTCTTGAGTAGACCTGTTATGACAATGACAGTAAAATATCGTTACAATCCAACAAATTATTTTGTTTATTTTGTTATAAATGATAACGATTGATATAATATGACATGACATGACATGGCATAATATAATATAATATAATATAATATAATATAATATAATATAATATAATATAATATAATATAATATAATATAATATAATATAATATAATATAATATAATATAATATAATATATATTGATATATCTATCAATATCTTTGTGTGAGGTTATCTTTCGTATCATCCGTATCATTTATAGCTTGATGTCACTATAGTGACAATATGAAGGTAATTGCTTTCTTGCGATGTTAAGATGAAAAAGCAATGATGTTTACCTGAAGGCTGAGTAAAAAGGTGTTTGCTTCTATGACTAAACGTTGATTGGAATAATTATGTTTATTTCATGGTTAATATGTTTCCACATTTGTCTGGAGAAAGTTTAAATCAAATATAACAGCATATCTTGTGGCATATACATGTAGTGCGAAGTTCCTGTGATAATTCTTTTGGACTTTCGCACAAAACTGTACAATACTAACATTAAAACAGAAAACTGCACTTAGGTATGTGAACCATATGCGGCTTTTGCTTAACATTTAATAACAGTATTATTCAATGGGAAATATACCAGTAGAGTCGGATTGCAATCGACGGCTTATTATTTTGCTTCCATTGTCCAATAATGTAAACTCCGTCTGAAACATTCAACAGGCGGCGCCAAGATGATATTAATAATAGCATCGCTTAACATTTTCTATTAATTTCATTTATTCATATGGGGACTCGTGTACAATATAAATCAGGTTTCAGTCGATGGAAAGGGGTACAGAGTTTTAACCTTACTGCCAGTGAATTACAAAAGTGGTGACAAAGAAAATTATAATAAAATTTATTGAAGTACTTTGGAAAGTATTAATTTATTGTTTTAATTAGTGCAGATATTTTGATCCTGTTTATATGTATTCGATTAAAGAAGATTTGTACTGCAAGCTGCCACTGTCTGATTGGTTGTCGTCATCTGCTTGTGTAAGATCGGTCAATGCCCCTATCATAGTATACACAGATTTGATGGAAATTGAGATCTCTTTCGTCTAGTTGTAAGGCAATTTTACTTCTTCCTTAGGATATTTGTTGTGTATGTAATGTTTGTAAAGAACTCATTTACGTACATTTACAAACGGATTTAGTCACTAAATTAAGAACGAAAATGATTTAAACGAATCAAACTCATTAAATGTTAATATACGATGTAATGGTTACGATATAATGGTTTATTTTCTTAACTCTTCCATAGTTGAATAATCCGTTTTACTATAAGTATTTGCTTCGTGGCATGCTGTAATGCAAGTAACATAAATGGGGTTAATTTACTACTTTAAACCTGTTATTGGTTAAAGATATAACTTTACGAATGAAATTAACTATTAACATGTGAGATTTGCAAAATCTTGTCAGCTTTATGTCATAGTTTGTCTTTAAATTAAGATGACATATAAAAGTAAACCTAAATCGAATATATTCAGCTAGTTTTGACAGAAGGTACGTTAACATTCAAAGTGATGTTTATACCTTTTAGCCGTAATAATGGTGTATTCGAGGTTTTGATAATCTTAAGCTTTTTTCCTGTAACGGCCCGATCATAAATTACAGAATAAACTTTAAAGATATCGTATAAATAATGTAATTTATCTGGTGAATACTATATACAATAGGAAATAAGGTTTTTTACCTGTGAGACGCACATACCACATTATCTTTTAAAAAACTATATATAACAGATTCTGCTGATTTACAAAAATAGTGTATCAAAATAATGTACAATACTAAGTTAACTTGTAGATTTATTTCCCTATATATTTTTTTTGTTCAAAATAAGTTTTGTTGTGCTTTAAACTAAAGATGGAGAAATACCTTTTCTAATATAACCAAAGCTTTTTTTTGTTACTGTAACAGCAATGTATGGTGAGATATGAAAACACATCTACAAATACCATTTATTAGTGACAAAGAAATATGATAAATTTCTATTAAAAATGCGCCTACGTCAACGTGTTTATTCTATAACAGATATATATTTTGTTCGATTAGAAGTGTGTAGAAATACTATATATTATTGAAAATATTTTACGCTAAAAATAAAACCTTTATGACATAGAGAAAATAATACCACTGGCGTCTACACGACTGAAAGTCATGAAATTGCTATGATGTATGATAACAGCAGAGTGAAATTGATATGATTTATTCATACATAAATAAAAAGCTCGAAAAGTGTCACTTGTATCAGAGATAAGAACATTTTTAAACTAGTATGTATATTGTGAATATAGGCGATGTGTTGTTATCTATTCGTAACTATTAATACTCAAAACTGCAGTAGTATACATAACGTGATATGTCAGCTTTTAACAATAAGCTACTTAGCGCATCTGCGATGCGATAATTTAAACACATTTAAAGTGCAGCTTTTTGGCAAAATTGTGACCAATGCTCTTTCAGGCATACTTTGATAAAGCATTACACAATGTTAATAGTAACTGATATTATGCGTTATCATATCGCTTCAAACCGACATGTTTTGAAAACTAAGTAAATTTGTACAAGCTCCATACCCGAAAACATTGTACACTGAGAAACAATCAAGACAGCAGTTTCTTTAATGCATAAAATGGTCGAAATATAAGAACCTGCTACTTATATTCCGTAAGCCATTAAAATTTACTATCGTTAATATAACTGATAACAATATGTATATTTTGAAAACCGCACACGCCTTTAAAGAGGTATTTTAGACGACACAATTGTTCGATAGCAGCTTAAATGACTGCGCAAATAAAATCTGTATCGAGTGAATAGGTGTTTATTTTGTTGAAGTGGCAAAGCCCTCATTTCATTTCATTTGGTATCTTCTTACGCAGCGAACTTCAATACGTTTTTAAAACCATGTTTTCTTTTTTTAATTTCGCTTTTAGTGAGATATTTGCTTCAGTATTGTACTTGATTAATTTTGTAATTAACAGTATGCTACAGTACAGATACAACACACCCATGAAATATTAACAGGGATAATAGAATACTGTAAGATCAATTTTCTAACCAACAGTTTACTGAAAGAAAATATATACATGAGCATTATGAAAACAGACATTAGATCGCAATAATGAATTTACATGTAGAGTGAAAAAATAAATATGCGTTATACATTCACCATATATATATATATATATATATATATATATATATATATATATATATATATATATATATATATATATATATATATATATATATATATATATATATATATATAAATATAATTAATTAAATTGATATTTGATGTTTCTGATTATTATTTGGAGAATTGACCACAGTCTTCTTGTGTTCTTAATACAATCAAGGTGAAAAAGTTTTCCACTTGGTTTGAGTGTATATTACTACTTTTATAACTTCTTGAATATCTCTATTATTTCACGTTTATAGATATATTGACTTCAGTTAAAGTTTATTTCACTTTAAAGTTTGTCTTAGATATTTATCTTATCTTCAGTAATATATAATGTCGTTCCCTGATAAAGTGTTTAAAGCAGCAATCTTCTACTACCAATATTTATGACTTGATTTTTTGATGTTTGTAGGAAATATAAACAAACAAATATGGCGTAGCTGAAACAGAGACACTGTCTCAGGGCGATCTATAATTGCTATACGCGAATTTGATGAAAATGGTAATTGACAAAGTGGACCTCAGTATTGAATTACTGGTTGATAAGACTTTAAGTGACACGGGATACACTAATTATGTCAAAGTGAAGTAACAAAATTGTTACAACCTATATTTTTAATTCAGCCAACATAATATTTAGTCTGAATTATATATGACGGCCTGGTTTAATTAAAATATCATTAAGCATTAAGTTAGGTGTCTCTTTTTCGTTGTACAGTATTGAAATATAATGTAAACTTGATGGCTACTGGCAAAACTATTTCAATGCAAAGCAGCAAAGATTTAAAAAAAGTTATTAACCTATTAAGGTTCTAGAACTATAATGGTTTATATGCGGAATCACAAAATATCCTATGATTAAAACCTCTAAACGTTAAATACCACCCGGTTTCTTTTTTGTATTTTAATCTCTTACGTTTATTATGTTTAACTACTATTACTCTTGAAGTCATACATATCGTATCATTGCCAAAATGCTTCGCTATTAATATTGAAACAAAATATGTTATGGTTCGATGAAATAAATGATTGTTTGACTAGAAATATTATCTATTAAACATACAACATAATAACCGTCTTGAAGACCGATTTTACCTCTTTTCTGCTTATCTAAAGAATACTCGCTGCGCTCTACATAAATGCCAGACATCTGTGAACGTTTGCAAATGCTAATAGTATTTAGCTTGATCTTGCCAAAATTCATATACTATAACTACTTTTTCTTTACCAAATTAAAATAATGATTTAGAGGATATAGTAGAAATAGAAAATTTAAAATATATGATGTTACTATTGATATAACATAATACATATCAACATATCCAGCACTCCTTTGTCTTTCCCAATGTGTTTTATTTTACTTAGCACAATTTTCCCTATGCAGGTACAAATGCGACTTAGAAATCTTTTGACCAAGGATCAGCATTAGGAAATCTGCCAATCGTCATTGCAAATTATTAAAAAATCAAACACATTATTGATCTTCATATTGGATTTAAATCAAGATACCTTAAAACATACATAGTAGGTTAACTTAAACGGCTTGATTTGTGTGTCTCACTTGTGTCTGGTCGCGATATGCTTTCTTATTTTTATTCCTTATTAACCCTATTAAAATGTGTGTAAATAATGTATATTTCTACATTAGAAAAATAGCTAATTTCTATAACACTAGATCAACTTTAACACAATTTCCACAGGTTGTGTAAGACTTCCAATTCAACCATTTATCACTATCCCTACTTTTTTTTATAAACATCAATAACACTATCACTTAGCAATAAGTATTGACCTGGAAAAAACATCCCTTGAATGAGAGCAAAAAAGATAGGCTAAACAATTATAATAATTTTAACAAGAAAATGAGACTAAAAACGATTAAATACACAATCACAAAAACTTTGCATTAAAAATCAGTGGTGTTCTAAGTAATTCTCACTTGTCTCAATAGAAAAAATTGCATGTAAAATTTCATCATGCATATTACGAATATTGTTGACGCAACAATATTATATATGGTATAAAATACAAGGAAATAAAATATTGAATCCAGCGGTTATCCAATTTATACTGCATCATTATAATTGTAATCTTTAGGATAAAAGGCCCGTATCCTAATTATATGTGCCGCTAACAAATAGCATGGCACGGAATCGTCATGTTGATAAATGGTGACATCTAAGCGATAGCCTTGCACGTTTCTAGACACACGATGGTTAAAATCGATTTAATTCGTTCAGAGTGGTAGGCTAGTTGTCAGTATGAATGACATCAATGTTAAAGACAATGCTTAAATGGTTCATGTGCAATTGTGCATTAAATGAATTATTTAGATCATCGTTACACAATAACAGGGTTACAAGGAAAGTTGATGAAATCATTTTAAATACACACTAACCTTCGTTAAGACATTGACCAAAACAACAGAGAATTACACATCTGTAGGTCCGAATTGATATCAATTAACATAATTAACTCTATCAAAGACCTATTTAAAGAATAACAGAAAAAGCTTTGGTTATGCTGAAAGTTGTATGTACATATTGTGCCAGTTGTAATGTAATACTAGTAAAACTATATTGAAAAATGGGCTGCTATACAAACTACAGGAGATTCCGGCGCTGGATTCAACACAATTTTCTTTTCTTTTATCTATTTTCCTTTTATTTACTTCCATGATTCTATCTCCTTAATATATCGAGAAATATCATTTTTAATGTTGTTAGACTACACCTCAGTTAGAGTACCTGTTTATTGTTAGTTTAAGTAGTTAGTTTTTTTTAAACAATTGCATGGCAAAGTCATAACATTTAATGCAATAAGAAATAATAGATGGCAAATTATTTATTTTTTCACCGGCCACAATAAGTGCTAGTGCGTTGGCTTGCAGATGGGGAGGTCGTGGGTTCAGAACCCGACCGTGTCAAACAAAAGACTTTAAACTTGGTAGTAAAGGCTTCCCTCCTAACGCTCGGGGCTAAGAGGACAGCATTACGCCTGACTCGTCGGTGTCAGTTTAATGGACCGGTCGGGATTAGTCCCTGGGCACCTCATAAGTGCCCCGTCCTATACTGATAGAAATGTCGCTGAACAGTATATACAAAAATGCCGGCAAATCCAAATCCCATCCCAAATTATTTAAGCGAACCGCAGGGCAAATTGTTTAAATGACAAAAGAAAGACCTTACTGGTAAATATTTTTACTTTCCACTATAAAGTTTTCATATCTTTGAAGTGTTGTCCGAACTTTAAAATTGAGTATATTTCATTATTACTGTATTTGTAACACAAACTTCTGTCTCTATTATGAAAGATGTACTACGTTACAAGTTATCAGTTCTTAATTTAAGACAAAAGAACAAAAACAACAGCAACAATCAACAACAACAACAAAAATAACAAAACATACAAAAACAACAACATAGAAACACAAACAAAACATCCCCTAAAGACAACAATAAAACAACAGCCACAACATCAAAACAATAAAAAAGAATAGAAATGAAACAAGATATAAAAAGTTTTATAAAAACGGTTTGCATGAATATTTATGCTATCGTATTTATATGGTACTTTTGTATTTATTAAAATGGAATATTCGTTGAAAAATGATCATAAAAAGTAAAGGAAATTCGCCACCAGTTTCTTTGATTCTTTGATCCAAATGAGTCATCTGACTAAGCGCACAAAGCCAATGATTCCAGATGTTGTTTTTGGTGAAGTGCACGCGTTATTTTGTTAAGACAATCACAACTATGGCTTTCTTTGCATAAACGTCTCAATATTTCAATACATTCGCTCTTTTTACGTACATCTACTTTGTGCTATACAACTTTAATTGAATAGTGTACACGATATATCCTTTAAACAAGTTATTTTTGTCTATGCCTTAAACAGCACATATATTTTCAAAATTTACTTTTTGCACCGTACTCAATGTACGTCTTAGTGAGGAGTACATTGGACATGTATAAGATGCGTCAAGAGAATTCTTCAACTACACATAAATGTTTCTCATCGTCTTTGATTTATCTTTCGAGAAAAACTGTTTGGTCGTCGTATCCACGTTCTTGTATATATTCTGATAAGGTACAATACCACAATGATCTAATAAATGATACAAAGGATGTTTATATTTATTTTGCCATGTGGGAACTTACATTTAGTTAAACCTTTGCACAGAAGGCTCCTTTAATTTCAATTTAATTATACTCCACACGATGAAGGAAACTAAAACTATGTTATTAACTTATTTATTACAAATCCACTAATGCATTTTACTATTTATATATACATCGACTAAAATTGTGAAAGTGGGGGAAGTATTGTATCTGAAATTCTGATTAATTGTGTATAAATCACGTCATTGTTTTCGGGAATGTAAGTTAAAGACTGAATGTATATTTATTACTTGCCAAAATGTAAACACTGTGATAATTTGAAGAGAAAACAGAAACAAAATATTGTGTTTGTACTGTGTGTCCTACACGCAGTGCTTTTCCGAATGATATATATTCGTTTTATGTCGATAAAAACGTCAAGATAAATTAGTTTAGATCTTCTTGAGACAAAAAGAAGTGTAAATTCAATTTACATTTTACTGCAACGTCACATTATTCCTTAGGGAAATGTTACTTTCACTTTTTTGCACCTGGAATGCGCTAAGGATGTGAGAATGTCCTTATTCGCCTTTGTTAAGATTTCACCTAGTTCTCTTAGGGTAAAACAGGAAGAAAATTGCTAGACAACACAGTCGCGTATGATTGTTTTCTACGCTTGCATGTTTGTTGATTCTGAAACTGCTTTTTGTTCGATATTAACAAAATGAATTTGATTTCTTCAAGTGCCATTAGAAAAATATGAATGATGCTTAACCTTTTTAAAAAAAATATTAAATGAAATATAAACTATTTCTGGAAGTACACCAGTACTTTAAACGTATGAAATTAGATTAAAGCTGTTATGATAAGAAGTTGTTTCTCTTGTTACATGTAAACAATGTCGTATATGTATCCATCTGGAGTTAAAAAACTTTATAAAAATATTAAAATAAATCATTTAAATAGACGTTCAAGTGTTCTTGCAAAGCCCGAACAATTAATTGTACTCAAACACTTTTATGAGAAATGTGGTACTTATTATCACGTTCTACAAACGTGTCAAACCTATGCCGTAAATAGTGTCTTTTTGTTAGTGAATACGGACATTTTAAACCTGACATTTTGATTTTACTATTAGTTATGAGAAGAAGAAGCTCGTCCATATTATATCAAACATGAGCCTAATGAGAAAATGACATCACTAGAGATTTGAAACAATACTTTTGTTTTCTTATTAGAAAAAATGTACAGTATGTAGGCAATCTTTGTTTAACTCAATCAACTTCCTTTTGCTAATTATTATGTTATATATTTTAAATTCACTATGTAGCTTGTTTATACCTATAGTCCTTTTTTGACAATGCAATACAAGGCACTGATGATCTTTTATGAAATAAATTACTGAAAGCAATTGGCGTTGGTAAAACAGAGACACTGTGCCGGAGGGCAATATATTCGTGCTATTTTTTGGAGATTGATGAAAATGGTAAACGACGGAAATGACATGCGTATAAAAGGACAATGCCTTACTGAAACCATAAACACAGGTTATTTAATATTGGCACTGATGGAATTCTGATGAAAAAAAGATTATGGTGCTTTGCTGCTCGGTTTCCTTGTCATTTGGGTCAATTGTTGTCTTATGGCAAATTGTATGACTCTAAGTACTTTTAATGACATATATAATTAAACCCGAAAAGACTGCTCAAGCGACGAAAATTTAATTAGAACCAGGTAATAGAGCCACATTTAGTAAAAGATAATGACGTCATTTGAAACAAATATATTTTTACAAATAATTGAATTTTAGTAGAAGGGAGAAAAATGAAGATAGTGAAACACGTGTTGTTTTATTTAGATGTCTGATAGACTCCATAATATACAAAATAACAAAGTCACACTTTTGTGTGGCTTTTTTACTAGGAGAAAAAAATGGTAACAATGACTTTATTCCATGTAGTAAATAGACCAAGCAACATGCTTACAATATAACACAAACAGTCTGAAAAGCAATGTTATCAGCATAACATCCAACTAGTCTTCTATGCAAAGTAAAAATGTACGTTTAAAATAGGTATTTTGCAAACAGCAAGGAAAAGTGTACATTTGATCTTGCAAACCAGTTAATGCCTCGTTATAGAAAGGCAATGATATAATACAAATTCAAAAAATATTCACAAAAAGCTGACCTTTAAAGGTTATATTTTAGCTCCCAGAAAAGCTAGCTTTTCTTATTCAGCTTTTGTGAAGTGGGCATAACATAAGTTTATAAAATAAATTCAATAGCCGATACAATATTTCAAAGACAATCATTTTGCTTTGATCCGATGTTTTGCAGAATGTCACTCAGACATTCGAGATTATTAATTGAAGTTATCTAAAAGCACAACTTAACACAAATCTGTCATCTGGTATGCATAACGTAAATCTATGCTCTAAGTTGTAATTGAAATCAATTAGTCTCTTCAATCGCCTTCAACTTATCTGCATTTGGTATTGCAGTGGCATTGTTGACGGTCCAGGAAGCAAATGCCATTAATCTATTATATTTATTCGCGTATGCCATCATTGTTCGAAACTATCTTAGCCTAATGTAAGAAATAGTAAGAAAATGCCTTTTTCAAACGGAAAGTATTGTTTCTTCATTTTTAAATGAACAAAAAATTACCAGTTTATACCCGATTGAGTGTCCAGTTCCAAATAAATATGTGTATAATTCAAATATAGTACAAGTTGGAAACAGGTTTAAATATATGACTTAATTAGTTATTTATTTTAAGTAATATTAAATAATTAATTCCAAATCCGTATTGACCATTTCATAAAAAAAAACTTAACAACTTTATTTTTATTTTGTTGTATTTACCTTTATTTCAGTTAGGTAAATTATTATGATATGGTAAATTGTCATTATGAACGTGAACTGTATAACAATTTCCGGATTATGTCAATATCTAGCAATTTATCTCCTCGCTTTCAAGTAGTCTTTTAAGGGTTTATTCCATGCGGCGTAAGACTTGTATTAGCAATGCTACATTGACAATAAAAACTGAACGAAGACGAGACATTCCATACAAATCTACAGTTACCACATTTTCATAGTCTTAAAAATGATAAATACCACTTACCGATTTGAATCCTGAAAGCATACTGTTCAACAGTTTTGCTGTCAATTCCAAATATAAGAATCGACATGAAAAAGGCATACAATAAACAAGGCGAGACTAACACGGTTTGTATAAAGACTTAACTTTATTTATTTAATCACACTCCAGTTATTAACCGGTATCTAAATGATAAGTCCAAATCCGTAACTAATTTAGATAGGTAGAAATTCAATTATCTGTAAATGCCTATTAGTGTATATAGTCAAAGAAACGCTGAAAAGAGCAATTCAACCAAAATCGAGTATAGGTGTTTTAAATGTTTATTAAGACACACTGTTATATTAAAGTTATCGACAATACTTATCGTCTATACATATATCGACATCTGTGGGGAAAATACCATAGAAAAAAAAAAATTCAATGACCGCGGCCTTAAAATTTTGGTCATTTTTGGGTGGAATAATCTTTCCTCCAAACCTTCACCCAGTGTTTACTATATATACACAATGTCGGTGTTTCATTTCTACCGTGGCCTAAAAGACACACGGTGACCATGTCGAACGAAGCAATAAGTTACCGTACGTCACCGTACAAACACTGCACGAAGCCTCTAAGCCGCCATACCGTCACCCTGTTCCCGAAGAGCGCCTACTGGCATTAAAACAATTTTCCCTTATAATGACTAATCGGTTTATACATTCCATGCAACCTTTTGACGTCATACGATCTTGTCTTGCATAATCACTTCAGAGGGCTTACGGAGGCCGATTTTCTATCGCTACAAAATAAAAATACGTCATACGACTGTAAGCTGTCTGCGATTGCCTTTATTAGCTATTGGGCTATTGGTCATGGAAACTTAAGAAACTACGGCCACTGTCGTAAATGTGACTTATTAGTGATAACACCCCAACGAGGTACTGTTTTCGTAATGTGGCTTATAATCTTTTACGTAATGTGGCGTAGATTCAAATTCTCAAAAGACAACAACAGTGACTGGTTAATGTTAAAACTGCACGATTTCTCCGTATTGAAAGTATTCATGTTTATAAAGAAACAATTGCAATACCAAGAATAAACAATAAATGTACGCTTATACGGTAGCGTAATATTAAAAGTGCAATATCAAACGATCAGTTTTACACGACAACCCTTTTGGCGATTAAAACTATTCCCATGATACCTCAATGCAGCAGAACATTTATCTAATTTAGCTGACATATCATATTAATAATTCAGATAGCTGGGAAAATTCACAGAACTAAAGTATTTATGCACAAATTGCTCTATTGTTTTCATAAAGAAACGTATGTCTGCATTTCCTCCATATTTAATCATGAATAACATCAGTGAATTGCAAATCATATTAGTGTATAAAATTGCACAATTTATTTATATATTATCAGTTTTGGATAAATGTTATTTTTCTTGCCTTATATATACGTTTGGAAAATTAATATTATAAACATGTATTTATAAAGAAAAGATTAGATCATAATAAGGCTTATTGTAGTATTATAAGCTTATTTTAATTGAAGTATGCATTCAAACAACTTTTAATCAAAGATACATCATAGTATTATTAATTTTATCTACTAAAATGTTTATATCTGACAAAATCCTTTGTATAACAAACAGCCATTTTACTACAGACTGAGAAGATTGAATAATCTGCAGTATTAAACTTTTAAACACATTATTCACATGATGTTACCTTCGATTACGGGAGTGCATTCTATCAATCGATCAATCAGTCAATGGTAAGTATTAGTAAAAGAACTTATGCGTTTTTAAGAAAATATAAGGCCAAAGACGTAAAGTAGCAAACTCACTGTATATCAATTCGCTAAATTTCATCCGTCAACAATTCATTGACAATAAAAACCTTCATTTCAGTTGAAGACAGCCAATTGATTTAAGCACAAGCTATCCCTGTTTTCGGAAGATAACAGAATACATGTATAATTAATAATGTCATTTCCTAGTCAATTAATGTCAGTTATCTTCAAGGTGCATATATATACAAGTAATAACTAAAGTATATTCTTATTATTGTTGTTTGCATGCACCTTGAAGATAATTGACATTAATTTACTAGCTAAATCGTTATATTTTTGCTTATTCTAAATGACGCTAATAACGCAATAAGAATATATGACAAGGTCCAATGAGCATTGCAACTTATACCAGATCCCAAAAAGGCACAGGACAAAGGTATTCACATGCAAGCCGAATGTAAAAGTAAGAACAAATGGTGTTGAGTTATTAAACAAAAATTGCAAACCCAACAGTTACCGCCTTGTAACAGTCAGTCGACAAATAGGATTACCTGGGTGCTTAAACCGGTTTTACAGAGCTCTAACCTCGCACTTTCTGATGGGTTTCTCAAATGCAAGCAATAAAAGGAAAATACATCTATCCGAATCAAAATTGTCTAAGCGCTGATTTTTTCCTTGATATGTTATGACGAAAGAAGTGACGTCATAAAAATAATGTCCACATAGAATTTACAAGAGATAGGCACCATTTCTGTTAAAAGAACTACACAGAATGGTTGATTGTGATTGAAATTAATTGTTTTGACTAAAGAAAGGAAAATTACCAGAGAATAGTAAATGGTTCTAGCATCATGCTCGTGTGAAAATGGAATTAAGGATTCCAATGTCCATCACAGTAAATACACGTACTAATACCTATAGGATGAAATAAATGACAACATACATTACATGCATGGGGAGATTTTTTTACGATCGCCACACTGCACGTGTAACATTGATGTAAAACGCGCTTAATTTATCTTTTATTTACTATTATTATTCATATTACGATAATATTTTTGGTAAAAATGAGGTCATACGTCAGCTATTATTAAAATTAACGAACACTGAAAGCGTCCCTCTGTGATATAATTTCACCCATTCAAAATGATACTACCTATAGACTACTGACTAAAACTTTGTTGACAAAACCAGTCGGTCCTTTTGCCGACTGACCGTTCCAGGGCGGTAACTGCTCGCTTTTATTTTTGTGTGTTACATCTCGTCTCTGGTCACTTTAACATTTACCCTGTTTGCCTTTGTCTAGTCTTAATTTAGATTTTCTCCGTGGTCATTCTTTAAGGAACATGTCATATTTAGCTATTGTAGAGCCAGTCTGATTGAAAGTACACATATAAAGAGAAAACCAGGTTAGTGTTAATATAGATAAATGTTATCATGCAATGTTAAGAAAATCAGAAAGCACGAGGCTTTTGAAACAAAGGTGTACAGTTTAAAACACGGTGGAAATAATGACGAATTATGGTTGTATTGTATGGCAATTTACATTAGACAAATTTAACATTGATATTAACTAGTTCCTTCTAAAAACGATGCCTTGCATAATGTTTGATTTGTCCAATGTGAATGTCTGATTACAGAAATATGCATCTTTGCAATAACTATTAATAAAACTTATCAAAATGATTAGGTAGTACTCGACCAAATGTTTGAAGTCATTATTTAGTTTATTGCATAATTAAAATGCTTTCTGTTGTGTTTTATACATGTACTGTATACTGTTGTATATATGTACTTGATAAGCGTTTTTTGTTGTTGTTTCTAGTTGTCCAATTCATTAATAATGTCAATCCAATATGCTGAAGTTTTGAAAATTATCACATTGACATTTTACGAGCAGCGATCTGAATATTCTGACATGGTGTCGTCTTTTTTTCATTTTTTTTGTCTATTCATTGCACTCATTTGCACTCATAACGTGAGAAAGCTGTCAGTCCCCATTTGTTAAATTAAACACCCAGATCTCTCCCGGGAACATTAAGGAAATTGCCGGACAGAATAATCATGTATGATTGTTGTTTATGATTGCATGTCGTGAGAATATTTTTTTTTCTGTTGTCGAAATACTGACATTTCTATTTTACGTTGCATCAGTGAATATACTAAATGTATATACTGTTTTCCTTTTGACGTAGAAGTCTGTATTAACTAAGCAATACGATTACTGTTTTATCCTTTTTAGTAGATACATGAACTCAAATTACCATTAGTAACATATTGTGAAAATAATACACGTGACGCATATACTTAATGACCTTACTTTACTTTACAAATCACATTCATTGCATGTGTAAAATATTGAACCGGAGTTTGGAGGTTTTTTTCCTGAAATTAAAATCTTATTCATTATACTACTTTAAAAGCCACAATGTCTAAAAAAACAATGTAAATGAGAACAAGAATTATATAGAACAGAAACAGGCTAGATCAATACCAGATTTGGCCATACTTAATTCAAAATTAATGTAATTACGCCGGTTGAAACCCTTCAAAGTCCTAACATGGTTTATGTTGAATTATTAAATTATCAATGTAGATTTTGTACTGGCCGCGATGTAAAAAATTACTAGTAACATTCATTACAAGACCCATTTGAGATTTGTCAATGGGGCATTGGACTGACATAGGCAACAAGCAATGTTTTACCTTATATAGTTTTACGAACAACCGTTGAATGTTATGAAAAAATTAGTATTTGGTATTATCTTAAATTACATAAAAGTAATAACTGTAATCCAAAAAGGAAACAAGCATGCTTGCAAGATGTCTAATAACTTACATAATGATATTGCCATAATAATTTATCTGTTCAATTTAATGACTGTCTCCAAGTAGAAATTTCTTTAATGAAACATATTAACCATCACGATTTTTCTTTTACTGATAACATTTTAAAACCGATATTTAAACATCTAAACTAATACATCAAAAGAACACTATTTGTTATTGATATGATTCCGCGTAATGTATCATTTATATTATTTACTTTTTACCAGACCTGATAGCGCAAACGGTAGAGCGTCGGCTCCAGGTATAGGAGCTCCCGGTTCGATCGTGGGTCTCGACAGTCCAAAATCGTTAAAAGTGGAAGTGGTATAGCTCCCTTGCTAACGCTCAAGCAAATATAAGGGCAGTTCCACGAATGGTTGGCCCGGTGTCAGGATAATGAAACTGAGTGTGGTATCATGCCAAGTGTTGACGGAATGCTATACACAGTGAAGACAACACTATATCTGCTTCAAGTGGACACCGTCTCCTGAGTCTCCAGTTAACTGAAATACCGTTAATGGAACGATAAACCCTACAAAGAAATATTTACTTTTCAGGTGACACTTAACGTTAGTTCTAATCAAACAAAACAAATACGTATCTTAATTCAAAGAAGCAAACTAGACTGCTAGTTTTTTACTAAAATACATATGTTATATTATCAGATTAATTGATCAATCTATGAATTAAAAATAGATTATTATAAGCTGACAAACATTCAGTGGCAAAAAAGTCGCCAGTGTAGTCGGGTGCGTTTGCATACATTTTAAGCACATTTTATTCAAAATCATTATTTTACATGGTCTTTCGTCATTATACTAAAACATTATTTTATCAAAGTTCCCTTTTCAAACAGTATGAGCCTTGTACAAATACAGTCTTACAGTTCCTGAAATCCGCACACTTCATGGATTACTGAGAAAAATGGCTAAAACAGAGAAACCGTGTGCATCAATGCGATCTATTGTGTCTAATGGGTTAATTTTATGAATGTGATGCATACAGAAATGACAGTTGTACTTGTTTAGGTATTTATTCAAGTGGTAAATGTAACAAACAATCCACAATGATTCAATCAGTGCAGTGTTTTAGATTGATCGTTGAAGGTGGTTGGTTAAAGGTCTTACTTAACTGAAAATTACGATTTAAAAACAAATTCTTTTTGTTTATTTTGACAGCGAGACGATTAAGTTCATACGGCAACATCTAGCTATCGTTTCTAGAGAGTGATCCCATACAAATATCCGTGTAGAATCACAATCTTTATAAAAATAAATTTAAAGACTATTGTAAAAAATGTTATTTTCATGGAAATGATAAGTTGCTTGTAAAACACTATTAAAACGAACAAAGTGACTTTTTGTTAACCTATTGCGAACATACATTTAAAATAAAAACTGTTTACAATGTGCCGTAACAATAACAAAAACAACAACACAACAACAAAATACTGCGACATCCTCGCTGACTGATGTAAAATCTCATTATGATTGTAATCAGCACAGTGATACCTTGTATGTAAGGCAAATTCTGTCACATATCTCACCGAGTTACGAAGCTTGAAATGGCTTTTCTTATTTCATTATGCCAGAATGCCTGTAAGGCCACGATGCAAACAGCCAACTTACCGGATACTTACCTACAATCAAGTCGTCGATGTTAAAGCCATTATATAGATCTTAAAGGAAATACAAAAAGGATTTCCATCGACAACGCATTCATGTTTTACCTGACCATCAATGAAGAAAGCTTCTATCGACATAATCTTTGCACACATAAAATAATGAAAGGGAAATTCTTAATTTATGCACACCTTTATATAATAATTTATAATAATATAATTTGTCTTCAATGCATATGAATTGAAGTGTCCTCTGTGCCTTATTTCAAAAAGTAAAATTTTATCTCTCCTTCTGATTTTACTATTGTTATGTATGTTGTTTGCTTAAAGTGAAAATACCACACAGTAAAATTCCAATATGACAGTACTCTGTAAATATTACATAACATTGATTCACAAATTCACATTCATTGAATGTGCAATGCATGTTTTGACGAAGAATGAGTTATTAACTAGCCATAGGTAAATGCAAATCGGTGTAAATATGTTCTATAAAGCTCTGACGTCACAGTTTCAATGCGTTTTCTCGAAGACAAATATTGAAAAGCAAAAAAACAGCTCTGTTAGAAATAAAAATAGTCTAAGAGGCTAGTTAATATGAAAATAATGCAGTTAACCGACGGTTCAATCAGAATGACGTGCCTAACGTAATTGTCCGTATCCTTTTTGTACTTAAAATATTTAGCATTTGCCAAAACTGATACAGAAACAATATTTTTTGTTATATAATAGAAAAAAGTCAGCTTATCCAGTACAATTTTCCTTTTATAAAAGTGGGACCAGGCTAAAACACACTATCACAATTGTTTTGTTTTTTATCTCTCTCAATTCTGAAAAAAACTATTTTATAGTTTGCAAAGGATAAAAAACAATGCGGGCTTGCCAATGTAGCCCTTCACCGGTAAAGTTCTTTAAGGGTTTGGTCGAGTATCCTGTTAACTTGGTCAATATAACGATTATTTAATGGGTTTCAAATTAATCGATTCAATCATGGTCTCATTACTTTTGGCACCAAATGAGGTAAGGTATTTTAAATAATGATTGCAATCTTATTACTATACATTGGCCACCGTACATTCTTAAAACATACGCTGCTGAGAACAATACATATACGAACACAGACCATATGTTATAAATGAATCAGTTGTGCAACTTCGTTTATTGTTATAGCGCCTTTGTCTGTTTTAAACAGCATATGATGCCGATGTGGTCATATGTATGTTAATATGAGATACGAACTTGTAGTATACGAGATCGTTCTGTTGAAATTGAGAATGAGGATATCAGTACAGGTGCAGTATGTAGTTGTATGTGCAATTAAAAGGGTAACAATGGACGTTGTATTCGCTGTTTATGACACACATTAGAAGCAGTACCATATTCTTCCGATCATTTATTTGATAAGTAGCGGAACAGCATGTCATAGGGAAGTAAACTCATTCAAGTATATTGGAGAAAAGCATGCACGATGAATACATTATCCAGCATATTCTGTTTGTAATAAAACCGCAGGTCAAATAATAAATAACCAGCGAATCTTCCGAGAATTTGGTAAGCACATTAAACAGTCAATAATTTAAGCTCCCGATGTTATAAATGACATGTGCAAAATGCTAACAAAATGGATATCAAACAATATTCTAAATTATAAACTGTGTTCATATTCTGGTGAAATTTCTTCTCCGAATATGCAGCTTAGAAAAGCTGGATACTGAAGGTTTTGTACGTATAGACACAAAACTTAATTCCATAGCTATTAAATGCAAATTATACTAATGAACACATAAATCACATTCCATTGATGTGATCTACCGATGCAATTTTATCAATATGATGAATGATGACACCGAAATTAGCGTCTTGAAAGCATTCCATATTAAAAAAACAAACAAAAGTTAAATTAAATGCCCAATAGTCGTAATGGATCATTCGTCATGTTAAAAGAATGCACTCAGAGCAAGCAAATAAGAGGTTGTTTATTGTTTAACACTAATGTTTAAATTAAAATAAGGAATTCAGACATTACATGGGGCCATAGTTACACATGCTTCCACAAAAAAGGGCATGCCAAATATAAATTGATGTACCCACGAATCAAGAGGAAATAACGACGAATTACTTAAATAGTATTTGCTCAAACGGACATGTTTGATAGATGTTTCTTAGCGTTATCGTTTTATGATTATTTGGCAATAATAATTAACAGGTAGCATATGATTTTTCGTTAATGTAATTGTATGTCGTGATCAGCTTTAGGTTTGAATCTGGTGCCACAGTACAAGGTCCTTATCCCTAGATGACGAACCGTATCTATGAATATTAATGTGTTATAAATAATGATATTTATAGAGTCATTCATTCACAGTTAATACTTAGCTTTATTCTTTACGAGTATCTTTCATGATTATTAAGATTTTTGAAGATTTTAATAAAGAGTCTGACATACTCTTCATCGCGTGATGATTCACTGAATTTATTTACATAATTGCATAATTTGATTTAAATATTAACAAAGTGTTACCTGAGGACCTCATGTCTTTATTGATACTGGCGAAGTTCTCAATCGAAGCAAATGAGATGTGCATTGAACCAGGAAAAACATGTGTCCATGTACATTGTAATATAGTAAATATCACTACCATAAGAATCGTTATCATTTTGTAAACTTTCAAAATAAGAAATGAGACTAAACTGTGTATTTGTTTGTAATGTGAAGTTATGGTCTAACAAATCATAGACTAAACATTTAGCATTAAACTCACCAGCTGCGTGTCAAATTCGAAAACTGAACATTTACACCATACTATGAGTATATTTTTTATGTTTTATGTCGTTGTGCTTGAGTGGTGTTAAATTGCAACACTATTTTTCATTAATCCTAATATATATAAGCACAACAGTTTGTCGTTCTGTCGATGGGACATTCCAAGGCGGTAATTATTTGTCTATGAGTCATATGTCTAGTCTCAGTCATTTTGCCACTTTTAAATGAACTTGTAACGTTCATCTACTTTAGTTAAAGTTTGATATTTGCCGTCAAATTATACTTTAATATTTTTTATAAGTGAACATCCAGTAAAAATAGCTTGTCATCGCTCTGTTGGCAAACTTGGTTTCTGTACGACAAATCGACAACGCAGTAGATCCTTTAGCAAGTGTGTGTGGGATCATCTAAAACTGATCACTTATATTTACAAATATTGTGTTTTCATGTGCCGTTAAACATCCCGTGGTTTTCATTTTGCCCACCTTTCATATTAGACACTTAGTTTCATTATTTTACGCTCTCTTTAAAGAATATCGTGATATGCCAGTCATTTTATAATCGTGATTATTAATGTGACAGCTACGTGATTGTTTTTAAAGTTAACCTCATTTCTAGAAACACGATTGCTAAAATCAATTTATCTTATTTGCAGTTAGAGGTCTGTCCCTTAAGCTAAGCCATACAAACATTATTAATGTATCATGTGATATAATTGTTCGATATTATAAAGCATAATTTGCATTTAATGATGAATTACTGAAATGGCAGAAACTTCACTTAAAATAGTCTTGGTTTGTATTAGTGATATTAATAAAACATTAATTGCAAGATTAAGAACATATATAGAACTTATGTTTTTCAATTATACACATGCTTATCGTATAAGATTGTTTTTTAATGTAACTTTAACACAAAAAGAGACAATCAGTCCCAATCCCGATGTTCTTGTCATAAGAATCTTGCAATTTTACATCTTCACACTGCCGTTTCATATCATTTAAAAGGTTTCTTTTAAATCAGTATTGTTTTAGTCAATGCAAAATATTAGTCAAAGACAGACTTTAGTCAAAGACATATATAAATGTAAATAAATAAATAAATAAATAAATAAATAAATATGTGTGTCTAAATGGTGACGAATTGATTTTATAACTCATCTTGCCTGTTCATTGACGAAAAGATCGAAACACAATTATACATTCGTGGTTAACGTAAAAACGAAGCGTTGTCATTAACGGGAATATAAACATTTATGACATGTCCAAGTAGTTTGACATATGATTTGCTGATAGCATAATTAACATGTAGAAAACAGGACGTATTAATATTTTGCAGAGCTAGGGAAAGTTCAGGTCTTCACATTACATTATTAATGAAACTAATTCGGCGGAAATGCTTCGCATTGAAGCATGTCAACAGTTTCGCCTCGATTCTGTCTCAAAGTTTGCTCTCTTATTCCTTCTGTTGCCCAAAGTGAATTTGTATCACTAAGTGTTGTTAATATTATCATGTCATGTGCCATGTATGTATGTTTTTATGCAATTAGAAATACGAAACTATTTTATTTTTTTTATTAGCAGTTTTACTGAGAAGATCAAGGAATCAACTATCGAAATCAATGTACAAATACATATAGATAATTTGTGATTCAACTATTATTAACATATTGTATTTTAGAGGTAATATTATATTGTGTTTACTTCCAGTGATGTCGGGTTACGTGTGGAGATATTGCGGGCTTCTTCTTAATCGGGTTATCGGAAGTAACGATTCACAATATAAAGCACATTAAAAAGCGAACGAAGTATATTAAGACACAATCAATGATAAGATGCTTGACATCATAGCGATACATGTTCCTTAACCGTTTCCTTTATCGAGATAGTTCATCTTATATATATCACATTTTTATACGCATCGTGCACTAGTTATACTGTGTTTGACACATAACTTTTTGCAGTGTTTTGCAGTGCACGAAATAAGACAGTGTTGGTAAATTATGAAAACTCATTATGTTACTGCCTGATATTACCAGATAATATCTGCAAACATACTAAATCAGAAAGTTTATTTTAACTTTTAAATCTAGGTAATTTTACACTTTGAATGTAAAACCGTTAGATAATTGACAAAATTGGTTGAATTAACATTTAAACTAAATTGCATGCCAAATCGTACTTAATTTCCTTGTTGTTGTTTTTATAAATAGCAATAACGATGTCTTATGTTTTACTTCTACATGACATTTGATTAAACGGAAATTATCGTTGTATTACATTAAAATAATACATTAAATGTATAAAGCAGTTTTTTTTTTCAGTACTTCAATATCATATGCCGGATGCCTTTGTTTTTGCATGCCTATTCTCTGTATTAACATTTTGATAATCTGAAAGGTACAAAAAGGCAACGCATAAAATGGAGAAGACAATTTAAAAGACGTTGCAATGTCATGGGGGTAGTTGTTAATTAGTTTGTCTTTATTACTTTGTTCGAAAGGATGTTATGGTTATACTTCAAATTTCCTTAATCCTTGATTTTCAATGTCTGTTCATTGTGTTCAACCACATACCAAATCAAGCTAATCTGGCCTTCTCTGGTAGTATTATTTTGATTAGAACAAACCAGTTGACAGTTTATGTGAAACTACTGATATTCTTAGAAAAAGTTATTTGACTTTGTAGTTATGATTTTTTTTCGACAGCTCCTAAAATGTGTACTTGCGCTTTGTTTCATTTTATACAAATTCCTCAGCCGGGAACATTGCGGATAATGTCGGCCAAAGTCATTGCGTAAGGTTGTTATTTATCATAAGTTCTATCTTTATGCATGTTAAGATATATGATTAATATTCCTGCGACATATTGAATTTGTTTTATTACACAGAACTCACTGCCTTAAACTTATGTGAATATCTAAACGACTTACAGCGAACGTATGTGTAAAGTAGTTTGTTCGAATCGATCCATTTTTATCTTCCCGTACTCTGCATATCTTTTCTCGATGTTTGACGCTTATACACAAAAATCAGTATCGGTAAAGAAACATTACTTTTAAAGTTTTTCTTTAAATCCTGTGATCTGTAGTCAAAGGAAAGCAAAATGGTACATTTGCGGTCAGTTAAAAATATTTTGAAAGAAGTCCATGTTAAACAATACCGACAAACATAACACTATAGAAACACATAAGTCAGTCATACTACACAATTTTATGTTAAACATTTCTTTCTATGTTTTCTAGTAGTTCTGTGGCATATTCTGCTACAATTATGAATTTGGACGAGCATGGAAGCACGAGTCTTCTGTTGTCTTTGTGATAATGGATATAAGGTGGTGATGGTCTTTGCATATAAGAAATAAATATCGACTTATATAAAATTAACCAGCAAATGGCAGAACATATTATAAGCTCATTATATAACTTGATCTTTTCATTGATGATGAAGCTAAACAGTACTTTCTTAAGATAAAATTAAAGTACAGATACTCGTTTTTTTTAATTTGAATCGATCAACCTCTCAACCTCTCGCTGCTGCGTGCTACTTTTGAACTACTGAATAAGCAAACTATAAAACATTACTGATTCAATCGTATAATAACATCAGTTTATTCTACATACAATACCACAGATCATTATAATTTAATACATAGTTGATTACAATGAAAGGGCATTGGCCTTAGGGACACAATCGTTGACGATGATGGCAATGACAACTGACAGCAATGGCGTGCGTATAGAATTACCGGATGGCAATATTGAGGGGACGCTGAAAAACAGATCTTCCCAGTGGTTTGTGATTGCATTATCTAAAACTAATGAGTCAACATATCAGAAACATTTCGCCTCATTCATACAACTACTACTACTACTACTACATGTACTACTACTACTACTACTACTACTACTACTACTACTACTACTACTACTACTACTGCTGCTGCTACTACTACTACTACTACTACTACTACTACTACTACTACTACTACTACTACTACTACTACTACTACTACTACTACTAGTTTTAACAAATATAATCGTCAGTATCAAGGTATTTATTCTGCATGATTTAATTAATAATTTTTAGGAAAAGTACTGCTAAGTAACATGCTATTAGAGAAAACAAGATTGGATGCATGATGCCTGATAACCCGTCATAAAATATATTCGCATATCATATTCTTTCATCCGTTATTGTAGTGTTACACATTGGGTATATTGTAAAACCGTTATCGGAAAATAACTATCTATTTCCGTAAAGAAACTTGTCGAAAACCCTGAATTCTTTAAATATAAAGGCAATATTCTGATATAAAAAAACGACACTTCAACGGACACGACTCTGAAAAAATTAAATTATACAAATACAGTGATAAATACTGATAATAAAATAAATGTTTTAAATAATTCTGACAGTCTTTAATTTAAACGAGATTCCTCTGTAAGTGTTGATAAATATGATATTTGTTTCCAAACAAATTTACAAGACAGAACCAAAAGATGCATTACAGTGCTAATAAAACATAAGTCACTTTCTACACACCCATAATGTAAATATTGGGACAATCATGATTAAAAAAGGGTCATAAATTGTGCTCCAATTTCCAAACTATACGACACAGAAAATGCCTTATAGACAAAACATCATATTTCGAATTCTAACGCCCGCCAGACTTCAGGTCTGACCAGAACATTGCCTTCTGCACGTCCGAAAAGTATCAAACTGTAACATAAATTACGATTCTATCGTCCCTAAAATGGAATTGATTTACATAAAAATAAACGAGCAAGATAAAGTGCATATCTATCTCTCCGTCCTTATAGATATGTGTATTATGGAGAAACTGACTCAAATACAACACAATCAGCAATTGGTTTGGTATAGGCAACTGGCAATAACGATTCAAGATGTTTAAAAGAGATATTAATAACTCAGACAATTCTTCCAAATGTTCCAAGCAGGTAACTGTTGGCTTTGCTCTGCTTTATACAACGTCTTGTCACAGTTTTTGTAGTAAGGTTTACATTTGACTGGCAGATGAATACCGCCCTTCTGTGCATTTCAAATGTGTATGTATGTTTCCATACTGGCAGGTGAATATATTTGTCCTTTGACTTTTCAGATTTTAATACTTTAATGTGGTACTCATAAGACTTTGACATATTATATATTGTTATAATTTTTTTATTATTTTTTTCTTTTCATTATTACCGATATGTTTTTAATACCAGTTCAGATCACGTTGGATTGGTTTAAAGTATTTGGAAAAAGATGGTATTCCAGGTGTCGTTCGACGCATAGTTAACAAAAGACTCCTAATTGTAATTGTCTTAATAAACATAAGTTTGGGAACTTAATAAACAAATGCATCTTATACAGATGTGGACGAAAAGTGACAAATGTGCTGTGTCATTAAATGAATAAAGATACATGTGAAGAAGATATTTATTGTTGAGATACAGATACTCAGTACATAACTACCCAGACGTTTGTTTTATAAATATGATAATACGATCTTTCAGCCGAGAACCGCAACGCGTTTACTTACCATACTAAAGCTTAATGTATTATTTATTTTCTGTTTTAATCTTTTTATAATAATAATAATAATAATAATAATAATAATAATAATAATAATAATAATAATAATAATAATAATATATTCTCTGCAAAGTTTTTTTCGTTTTGAATTGGAAATTCAATTAAACATCATGAATTTCTTAATCTTACTAGAAACATCTGAATCCTTGTTCTCTTTCATCTACTGGCTTTCTGTGTAATTATATTCTGTCAGCCGATTGCTACGCAATCAGCAATCAGTCAATCACAGTTAGGTTATTCTTTATGATATTACGCCACGGGACTTTTAATGTACAAACTGTTATATAGCACAAGTGACACTTGTATAGTAATTAAAATAATAAATATTTAAATAATTAATTACGGTACAGATAACACATCATGCCACTTTTACCTTTAGGCAAACTACGCTTAAATAATACCTTATTTTTTTATAAGCAATTTTAAAGAAAGTGACAGAAATAAATTAATAAAATTCATCACATGTCAAGCTATCATAAGATATTACAGTATTTACTGTGTACTTTTGTATTTAATAAATGGTTCTCACAACTCTTCGGCATGACACTAGTAGAAAACACTATGTACAGATGATTTAAAAACAAACCACTGTTGCAAAAAGCTATGTGAACGTTGGCTCTAGGTGTTAGCCACACTAGCTTAGCTTGCAATCAGGTAGAATATATATACTATCTTTATAACAATAATGCATTCAGGTTGAATTATACAAAGTAACTCGACATGCTCACAATGAACAATTTCAAAGCATTGTTAGATGTCCACGTCTGGGATTAATTTGCATTAAAATCGCGGAAATAGAAACTATAATCCAGTAAGCCTGTTGCATTTTAAAATATTATTTTACCATGGGGGAGACTCAGATGTTGCACTGAAATACCGTGATTACTCATAGCACTAATGATAGAGTTGTGAAAGCAATTTAAAAACCTTTTTAAATTTGCTTCTCTAATATATCATCATGTTTGTCTATTTCAAACATATAAGTGCCTCTTTATTGGTGATTCCGTTTAAAAAAACTTAATATGGTAATATTAATATTTATGGTAATTCACACATGCTTTTATAATCCATTACACAGCATGAGCACAAATGATTAATAGTATTTTCTTTTATTTCGAATGGCATGTAGAAACGCTAGAAGCCTATATCAACACGGTGGTGTAATACAAAGGTAATAAATAGACTCGGTTAATGCATCAGTTAGCGGCAATGCACTTTTGTATAATGCGTAACGTATTTTCAAAAATATTCACACTACTTCCAAAGAAAATTGTGAAATGTCGCCAAATTTGAGCGTCGTCGTCAAAACCTGACAGATGAACGCTGCTAAGATGCCGTCATAAATTGCGAACATGGTGCCCTGCAAATGTTATAAAACACGAAAGACACGTCTCTTACTTACAAACCAAGCATATTTCCAACCCTATAGTTTACTGTGAAATGGAGCGAAAACTAGTTACGTTTCAAAAGGGCATTTAACCTTTATCATAAAAGAGTTCTTAAACATGTTTATCTTTTGTTCCCACATTGCTGATATTGTCTAGTTGGGTTTATATAAGAACGGCTGGCCGGCGAGGCTTGATGTTTGATAAAAATGTAAAATAAACTACTTACCGATAGTAGCTGACTTTGGTTCTTAGTATCGTTTTGCTTGCTTGTGAATAACTAATTGCTTGACACTATCTTTATCCATATAAGTTCATTCTGGGATTTTTTTATGATTTGTTTTACTTATTTTCGTTCAATGTTTTCTTATTCAATCTTATTGCATAATGTGGCTAAAAGTCTGCTTATAACTAACTATAACATTGAAGGATAAAACTGAATATTCATAAATCTTAATGACTATCTAAAACTACACGTTATTTTTTAAAAAAAGGTGATTAGAATCTTTTTATTTAAAAGCAATATTCCAACAAACTTAACAGTTTCTAAATTTATATACATACCCCTACTAATCTTACACATGTTGGGTTAAGTTTAATTTGGTTCCTTTTGTGATTTTTTATTATTTTCTTTCAAATGTTGATCATTCAATCTTAATGGCTAATTTGGCTAGAAGTCAACTTTTAACTAGCCATGACGTTGTAGAATATTTTATACCATAACTGAAGTGGAGGCTATCGCTAAACTTAGATTAGAATTAATAATTATGTAATTTAGCGAACATTAATAATTATCCCTATTGATGAGAATCTAACAACAGAAGTCAATTTTGACAAGTTAATTAAAATTTATTTATTTTATTTTTTTTATTTGAACAAGCTTTATTGTTTTAAAAGTTTAGTAGGCATCCTACTTAGTACGATACGTGTTTATTTAAGTTTTGCATGAAATGGTACATTTTTTAATTTTGTATGATTCTTTACATTAATTTGGTCTGAGTTTTCCTTGTTAACCTTTAATACACCAATATAAGCCTACTTATAGCTATTCATAACATGGAAAACAGTTATTGACTAGTCCTTTTGGTGGAGGCTATCAATAAGTTAAGTTTTAAAATAATTATGCAAATAACTTTTCAATAATTTTCAAAACCCTTATTTGTAAGCTTACACTCTGCCCTTAAACACTTAATAGATTTTCGGTCATTATTATATTTTTATTTCTTTTCTTCCTTTTTTTACACTTTAACATAGGATCTCAAACATTTATCTAAATATCTTCCTGTGAATAGATGAAAGTAATTGTTCCATTAGTGATTTTATGATACACCTTCAAATCCTTATAAACCAGGTAATAATCATCTATTGAAATGGAGTAGGATTATACGCTTAAAATTTAGTTATAATTAATTATTTCTCCGATTTTTTTAAGAAATGAAGCACACATTTTTTAAATTTATTTTTAATGTTAAGATAGTGGAAACTGCTATTTTATTATAAGTTTTATCAAATCCTATTATTTTCAAAATCAGTTAATATTGACATTTGATATTGTATTATACTCTTTTAAGACACGTATTGTCGTTTGTTTACTGTGCAATGTCTTATATGGTAAAGTCTGTATGTTTTTACTATCCAATGTGTTGCATTCTCTTTCACCAACATTATAAAACATTGATATGTCCAACACTTCAAAACATTTGTGGACAATACCTTTGCATGCTTTAGAGAACATTTCGCAATATTTCCTAGAAGATAGGCAAAATCATATCTAAAAACGCAACAAACATGTCATTTTGGAACAATTTTGTTACATTTACCCCCTTTAATTGTCCTATACTTTGGCTTAGGAAATGAAGCTTCTACTTTTAAACTACTACTTTTAAGCTCAAACTGTAACAGGAAATCAGAGTTTAAGACTGAACAATTTATTTGATGCTACTGAGAGTTATAGGAAGCAGTACATTTGCTTTGCTTTGCTTAAATTTTCTTAAATATTATAAATATTTGCCACATGCCCACATCATGTCACATTTAGCATCCATGTTTGCTATCTTATACTGTTTTCTGCTAGAATAATGCAGGGATTTATTCTATCAGAAAACAATTCTGTGATGTTCATATCATTTATGGTATCATTTTTACATTATCTTTCGGATAACATCATTTTAATAAATGAACGCTATGAAATTGATACATTTTTAACCAAGATATATATACACATAAAATCCAATAACGATAACGTGACAAAGATCAGAAGAAAAAAGTCTAACCAAGTTCTCAAAAGCACACAATTTATCAAACGTTTCTGGGTTTAGAAAACAACCCAAGCCAACAGAACAAAATCTAGTATTTTGAGGTAATGTAATAGGTAATGATATTCAAATAATATCATAAAAAGCCTGGGATTTATTGGCAACTGGCAAATATTATAATACATGTACACAAAATCCCGATATTATACCTACTGTGTAATCTCACGTAACGGGCATGGAGAATGCTCAAGTTGTCTCAACTATATAATGCACGACTGGAGAGATGAAGAGACAAGAAATCCAACAGTGACTGTCCAATTATGGCTTTAAGTCACTGGTTTTCATTTTGCCTCAATGACCTGTCCGGTCATTGTGTAATTTAAAAGCAATGCAAGTTCTTGACTGTAAAAGAGTCAGTTGCAAGCAATCCAGTTCAAAGGACTCCCGAGCTGTAACCGTCAGCAAAGGAAAGTCTGATAACCTTTTTAAGAGGTCATAAAGGTTATATAGACCCTCGATTTTCTTTATCTTGTATAAAACATGTCAAAAAAATGCAGGGTGGCTTATGCTTTGCTGCATAATGTTTTCATATTGCTATTGTTCTTTATTATATCATACTATATTATGAGGTCCAAATGCGGGACATGAACAGCGGTAGCAACGCCATAGGTTTGTTTTGTTTGGCATTCAAATCACATCATTTACATTTTTCCCACGTCTTATTTTTCCTACTGTATTAGCCGATCAAATTGCGTCATATGTATGTACTATGGGCATAGTTTTCATCTATTTATGGCTCTGCAAACATAACAAATGTGAAATTGAATATGTTATTAACATGATTTATCCGCAAAATTTCTCTGTTAGACAGATTAGACTATTAAAATGCTATAACTTCAAGCATTGTTGACTAATCTGTTGCACTTTAAAATTAGGATCTTTGTTTTGTTTGAAAGTTCTTGTGAGAACGTCTTCGTTTTTTTCAGCTAATTTAACAGAATTAGTATTTTATATGGCATAAGAGCATTTGCATGTTAGATCAAACAAAATCCAATTAAAACGTTTTATCCGGCATGTTTGCCATCCGGCTTATTTGAAACTACGCTAATAGGAATTTATGTCATTGCCAAAAATCTAAAAGCATATTTTAATATCATACATGAACTGTTTCATAAATTCACTTTTAGAAGATGAAACGATCTCTGAAACAAGTGCACAATTTTATGACTTAAAGACGTATGTTCTGATATTAACATGATGCACCCCTTGAATAATGTGGGTCAGACATTATTCTTACTTGGACAGACAATAAAGGCAAACATGAAAACATCAATTGCAATGCTTACTTTAAACACTTTGAATCCTAACTATAACTTTTAAGACTGGAAATGGGGAATTGGGAATTGAAAAATGGGGATGTTGACAAACGTTTCTCATTGAAGGTTTTGTTTATTATCTAAATAAGCTTATATATATTTGAAAAGTATGTGTTTTAGGATCGATTGTTTGTTTCACATCCAGTTTTATTTCAACTTGTTGTCTGTCAGCAAAGGCAGTTTTACTTATGGTTACGTCACTCTGTCACTCAATCACACAGTTCCTTATTTCATATTTTTAAAAAAAAAATAATCATATACCTATACAACTGATCCTGGGCCTTCCTTCTTTGGTTTGACTGTGGGTGAGTGTGTGTTGGCATACACATTCGAATTTATTATCAGTTTGAAGTTTGGTTATGAAGAATAACAGAACAAATAATAGAGTCTGGTATAGGAACATTGACACAGATATCTTATACTTTTGCCAAATTTCTAAAACTATTACACTTACTTTAAGAGCACATGAGCATGTGGCTGGGCTTTCGGACAGATGGCAGAAAACTGTTTTTTCGTTATTTCGTTGTCTTTTTACGCAACACATAAAATCTCAGTGATTAGTTTAAAATGAATCTTAAATCATGTAAGTCTATTGATATAACTCAGAATAAATAGTACTTGCTTTAGTGTTTTGAGATTAACCTATTATACTTATACCGGATCAGAGTCTATGTCATCACACACGTCTATTTTTTTCATGGTTTAACGGAAGCATTATAGTGAGCAGAACGACGACTGATCTATTCTAATATTTCTATTGAGGGCATATTTTAATAATTTTATTGTTTAAACACTGATAAATTTGTTGTAAGTTTAAATTAAACGTGCTGTCACCTATTTTACTATAAAGAGAAAAAAGTAGCAGTTGTTCTTTATTTAATTATGCTGATCTTTAAGTTTAATACATATTAAATTTATTATTATGTATTTTGTTTCATGGTATCTAGTTGCAACACCGACACAGTGTTCAGACCAATGTTTTTTTTTAAAGTAATGTTTTGTTTGAACATTTACTATAAGAACCAACTAAGTGCAGTGTAAAATAAATAAAATGTCTCTTATTCCATGCTACAATGCGTAAAGGGAAATTCGAAACAACGCACACATATACACACTTGACAAAAATTCATGTTTTAAATCCCAATTCGGAACAATAAATTCTGAGTCGTAACATGATCTTATGAACAGAAATATCACAATAGCATATTTAACCAATGTTTATATTCACAAAAAAAATATTCATTTATTGCGATGAAACCGGTAGTTGAAATCTGATGTTATATACCAACATTGTTAATGGCAATCTCATTTGCCTTATTCAAATTTATTAATATTTGGCAGAAAAACCTATTTGACTCTTCATCTTGCATGTACACTAAAATGGTACGGCTAGGATAGACCAACATTTACGCACATATTCTTTAGGCACAATATATGTATACAACTAAACTGTAAAGTCTGACTAAAAGGTTAATACAGCATACATGCTTGTATTTTATCTGCTTTCTATATACAGCCTTTTACGAAAAACATTGCCAAATGATAAAATTGTTGAAAAGCACGCTTCATGTTACCGAAATATTAGATATCTGACATAAGTCTCTGTCACTATGGTTAATTATAAATTATAGATAATATAATAGAATATAGTTCTCTGTAGTATGCCTTGGCTCGACCGTTGTGTCATTTCGTTTCGTTGATAAATTTTTCTCTGAATAAGAATGCAAGGACATGATGTACTATAAGATGTTAAAAAACAGCTGCAGAGTTCTTAAACTTTAGTCTGGATCACTTTTCCAAAACAAAACTTGCGTGTTGTACTTTGTCTTTACAGTATGAAATATCAATAGAAAACTGAAATCATACACATGCTAGGAATATGTGCAATCAATGTTAAACATATATTTTTACACACGAGTAAGGCTTAAGGATAATGTGTATTATATAATCTCGACACTTAAATATATTAAAATACAACTAGCGTGATTATAACATAATTTTATGTATAAGCATCGGAATGAGATTGCCTAAAACACTGAAAAATAACAATTTCTCAAGGCTCTGATGTCGCACACAAAATGTATACATGGCAAATTGCAATAATACAGGATGAAAAGCTTTCCATTTTTTCTTTCTTTTTGAAACATTGTTATTTTAAATTCATGCGAAGTTTGTTTGCAAAAAATAGATCTCCGTTTTGTCTTATCATGGAGCTGACGTTTTAGTAGCAGACACTGTAGGTAAAAACGCAGAAAAGTACTCTTCCAAACAAGATGGGTGACAGCAGGTATCATTGTAACTGGCCAATTTATAAAGAAAGAAAATGGAAAACCTATGTTTAACCATACATTTGTTTTGATATTTATCGGTTGTTTATTTGACGACCTGCGATCAGAACAGCCCCCACACATGCGCACATCCCACCTTTACAAATTCACACATATTCACCCGCAGACACACTCGAACGCACACACAAATTATAGTTATGATTATAGTTATGTTAATTGATTCTAGAAGATGTTGTCAAAAGGAAATGAACCATACATTAGTTTTGGTATCTGTTGTTTGTTTCTTTTTGATAGAAATAGATACATATTTGACAACCTGTGAACAAAACACCCACTCACACCCGCACATTTTAACTATACAAATCTACACGTCTTTACCCGCAGATACACCTGAACACACACAAATGAAAGTTAGGTTTATTGATTCTAGAAGATGCTGTCAAAAGGAAAACTGTTCCCTGTTTGATTGTCGTCGATTAAATGAGCCAGGATAAAATTTTGAAAAAAAAATGTTTAACCAATTAATGTACTTTAATGTTGTTTACATTTTCCCGCTAACGGTTTGCATTGATGTTCTCTTTGCAGATGCATTAACGTTTTTGTATTAAGAAGTGTGAACACTAACATGCAACATCACATGAAAGCCTTTATAATCGCTTCTTTTATATGCTGTTTTGTCGTCATCTTATTAATTCGAATGTATTTGAGAATCCTTGTCGTACTTAAGTCATGCCAATGCCAATGTGATCCATATTTAAGCCATACATCTCCTTACCAGATTATAAAACGGGTTTTAAATATTGACGAAGATAAATAGCACAATTAACTTCATACACAGTCAACATCTCCATCTAGAAACAACTCTTATAGTAATTAAAAGAGAATGACATTTTGCGAATTATAATTGCTGAATTAATTTATTAAAAAGCTAGTTTGTCTATCAAATTTATATCACACCTCCAATGGCTCATCCGACTATTTGGAAACCCTGTGTTGGCAGCATACTTAATCTATCTTGAAATAAGCTATTTTACATTAACTGATCTATGTGCAAAACTAATCCTTTACGCACATACTGCCAAGTTAGCAAAACTCCTCAATATAACAAATGCTGTTTGCAATACTAGTGTTAGACATGTCTGTTTCATGCCTCAATATACAAGTATACTCTGTCTTTGATTGGTGCATTTTAATGTGTGCATTTTAAAATGGTCGTTTGGACATATGTTTCTTTTGTATCTGTCAATCAATTAAAATAGTCAATATATTTCAGCAAACACGAGGGGGAAACGTGTACCTAAGAGTCTAATTACGAATATGCAGTTGTCATAAACAGCCCAGAGTCCGGTACAGAAACTTACAGAAGTTTTAGAAACATAGTATCTGCATTCACTAGGACGTTGAGGATCGGAAAATCCAGAACACGCTGGGAAAAGGTAACGTTGTCTAATCATAAAAGCTAGCTTACACTATGGTCCCAGTATTATAGCAGTGTTTCATGCTTGGATACGGCTCTAACTTGTTGCGATGCAGCACACGCTATCTAAGGAATGGACTAGTACATTAAAGTAAATAAAAAATAAAACCGTACAACACAATGACGATTCATTCTTAACAAGCTCATACTCAATATACCGAACCCTCAATCTTTGCATTTCTTTCTTGGTAAAATTGTAGACACATGTCGAAACTTATACTTGTACATAAGCTTTAATTGTTTAACCCACGTGCACTTTTAAATTGAACATGTTAAAGTTATATCTGAAAAAAAGATTATTTCGGCATAACGTCTAAAAATGGTGAATGTACTGCTGCTGGTGAAAGGGTGAAGTTAATCCGACAGTGTGATATAATTACACCTTAAACAAGTTTTAACCACTCTTATTTGAATAGTTCTGTATCAATGGAATATTAATTGTAATTTTAACGATCTATTGCCTCCCAATATTGCTTCTTTACTTCTGAAATATTTTGTTTGGGAGACATAATTTTGCATTCTGAGTGAGATTAAGGGAGTTAAATAAGTTATTGTTTTTTTAATTAAAATGATGCTGTTAAATTAGGTTTCGTTACAAATTACTGATTTATGCTCTAATTTCTTCACTAGTTTCACAATGACCTGTCAATTTAAAAAAAAAAAAACAGTTTTCGCACTGGCTATCACAGCTAGCATATTTGTAAATAGCAGACTTTGATGTCGCTGGTTAATTCTTTTTCCCATTTTCTTTTCCTGAAAAGCGGTTTAATTTTTTAAAATTGAGTGAGCTTAATTTGTTAAATATTATTTTGCTTCGGTCTTATAGGTAAATGTAAAATGGTTGTAGACCCAAATTGCTGCGGGTAATTAAGTAATATTCGTCGTCAAAGTAGTGCATCGCAATTCCAACTTCGAAATAAAAGTATGCCTCGGTTTATAATATTTTTAAGTGCTAAGGTTAACCCTGTACGTGCATATGGAATATCAATATGATAAACTAATATGGAAAATATTCCATTGTCAGGGAAACTGAAAGCTGCCTGCATCAAACTTTAATAAATCATGACAAAATTGTCCTACTGACACATGCAGATATGATGCTACGTCCTACTTGCAGATGTTGTCCGTTTTCTAAAGTAAACGCATGTGTGCTATTTTTGAACTGTATATTTTACATTTCCATCTTTTGCGAACAAAAAGTTGATATGTTTCAATGACAAACAAAGCGTCCTTGCAAATACATATATACTGGACTATGTCGCATCAACGAACCACGGACACATTCATTGGTTATGCGACAACAGGAGTGCCGTTTTTTTTTGTAATTTCTTCGAGCTTGGTCGCATGTGGTTTCATTGTCATAATTCCCAGGAGGATTTCTAAAGGTTTCTGCAACGGTATTAATAAAGTTTCTTGATCCAAGCTTATCAATTATTTATCAAATGTCTGCTTGTCTGACAAATCGAAGTGATCTGTTGTTTTAAGAATTGAACAGCAGTCTGTTCGCGCCAGGCGTAAAGGCGTTGGAGAGGAAAGAACTTTGCAAACATCCATAGGAGTCACATAATAAACAATCAATTACTCGCATTGTACATGGCGAGCATTTTTGTTTGTACTAAATATTTTAAACGATATACGAACTGAGACGTCAACAGCACATTCTCAAGTTGTTACTTATAGTAACACCTTACTAAAGTTTTGGTAAAAAAAAAATCAGATAATAAGATAATAAAATCCTAGTATTGTAAAGGAACTTCATTAAGATACTCTTTTAAAATGATCCTTAATATAAAAGCCAGTTTACTGTATTTCGTCGTTAAAAGCATACATAAAATTCAGTTTGCTTTTATTCGTGTAAAGTATACTGTTGATTTATGTAAAGAAACTTTTTATTGTCTGGCGAAATTACTACAATGAGCTGACTTTTATGTTGCATCATACAAAACAAAATTGCTTCATGATCATTAGGTGGACTTATTATCGATTTTTGTCTGAAACCACCATCGGTTATATATGTTTTTAGATCAACGCCTGGTGATATGCGTTCCATCATGCTCAATATTATTAACATTTATCTTTTGTGCGTGTCATCACGCGGGTATTGTATAATATTGATGTTGATGTATTACCATAAACAGTAGGTGCCTATATTCATGATCAATCGACTGTACCTTATTTTATTAAAACGGCACTTTAGAAAAAATATATATGTCATTTATATTCTGATCGTTATGCGTATATTGAAGAATGCATTTGTTGCATTTTATAATATACCGTCTCAATTTTCTTTGACACAAAATTCCTAAAATGAATATCGTGAATAAATTAGGAATCGTCCTTTTTTGTATTTTATTATTTTGAGGTTTGCGTTATTATAAATTATATAGGTACGAATAGGTTGCTTGGAACACACTTATTAGGCATGCATTTCTTCGGCAAACACACCAATACAACCACAGTTATGGAGAATTTAAGGCAATTACTAACAATTCCATCAAATATTACGTTTTTGTTATGTGTGTGTTATACATTGTTAATGCCTCAAATATTCTTTCTGTTCTTCGGGTGCTTTCAGTATGTATTCCTCACAGAAAACGTCTAACGGTTGTTTTATCAGTCATTTATGATAAAAAAAGATTAATAGATTATAGGAATAACCAAATCACAATACAAATAAAACTTGTTAAAATAGTTAACATATAGATAATATAGTTCCCAAAATGAAAGCACCTTTGCTCGTATTATTTCGAAAGAAAATATGAGTAACAATTTAAAAATGTGCATAAAATAAATAAATTAAAATTGAGAAAGAGTGTTTTTTTTTAAATTCAAATTAAAGAAAATGTCCAAAGTTTAAGATTGAATTAAAGTGTGCTTTTTAAAGTAACTTAGAATGAAGTTCTCATAGTGAGACTTTTAAAAAATAGCTAAGTTGGTCCTTGAATAGTTTTTTAACAAAAGGGAGATACGTACATATAGTCTATAAAAAGAATTTGCCCTATGTTAACATCTTAAAAATTACTAGTATTATTACTATTATGAATTAATGTTTGCTAGTGCTAGTAAATGATATTTAGATAGCAAATTAAAATATGATCAGCTTTAAAAGTGTTTTAGCAATTTTAAATAAAACCGATTCTAGGCAAATTAAGATAACTACTTAAGTGGTGTATTTTTGCGATTTCAGATTAGGATGTACTCACTCCTTTCTTTCTATTAGTTAATCATAAGATATACTTATCTTACCGAAAAAGAAACTTTCAAGTAAAGCTTTTCAGACAATTTATAATGTTAGATTATAATATAAGTTTTAAAGGTTGATGTTAGGAAAATGGCAAATAATGACATGGGAACAAACGATATTAGATCTTGCAACGTTGTTTTTTCCTTTTCCGGTATAATGACGTTAATTGATAAGAAAGGTCAGTGTGATATCAAACATAGTGTCTGTGTTGCACTATGACCCAAAGGCTGAATGAATAACATTATTATTCTTACTTAATACTGTTTATTGTAGCACAATAGTAGCAATCAACGTTTGCAATAGGTAAATAAGATAAGGTCCTATCAAAGTTTTCACAGATATTTAAATTTTATCTACCAGTAGACAAAGGCCAACAAGGTAAATGCAAATGTGACAAAAACACAGGGACGAGACATATCACACATAAAGAATAACAATCAGTTATCGCCTTGGAACGGTCAATCGGCAAAAGGGCCAACTGGGGTGCTTAAACCTGGTTTGTGGAGCGCTCCAACCTCGCACTTCCTGAACGTTTTTCTAGCAAACAGTGTAAATGACAACATCCCGTCAAAAAGAAACAACTAACAGTAAGCACCTGCATCGGGAGTTAAAACAGATACAATGAACTTATATACATACATAATAACTAGTGATGAAATAAACTATAAACATATGTACAGTACGTACAGTAGATAAAAGCCTCGGCAATGCAAGGTCATCGTTATTTTACATTAGTATCAGCAAGCTTGCCATATTTAGCATACACGTGATTTTGCTGTTGTTGGTTGATTAATGATTTTGCTGACGTTACCTTCTGCTATCATGTTCTCTACGACTCTCTGACCTGTCCCAATTATAGTGCCTGCACATAGCAAGACATACCGCAATGCAGTTCTACACGAATATAAATCATGTACTTATACAGTTTCAACAGAACCTTTGACATCTATTTATCCTCTTTTTAAACAAATGTTTATTGAATGTCTCTTTGAGAATACATCTTCCTTGAGAACTGATCTTTTTTATCTTAACCTGTGTGCCTTAATTTTCAGACCATGAGTACTTGGGTCTATAAATATGGGTAGCTTTTCCTGCGAAAAGTGCATTGCCGTTTTTATATTTATATTTCCTTGACAAATGTGTTAGGCAACATCAAACAAAACACAAATCTTATTTTTATCATGCAACAGCAAACAAAACACAATCCTGGATTGAATTATGTTTGGTTTGACATTAAGATAAAAATCTATGATGGGAATATTCTTTTCACTCATACTTTGTAATATCATCTAAATATGTTCCTTATTAATAACATTAATCTCTTGTTGTTTGCCATCATGCCGGTTAATTGAATTTTGCAGATGATTTATAATTCTACACCTTAATAGTACATTTATTAATGCTCAATGAAAAGTTCAAGCCAACATTTAAATAAAGGCATGAGTGAAGTATTTGTTAATTTAACACTATGTTTAGCTTCTGCAAGAAATATGTAATTATAATTCACTATTTATGACTCTTAAAGAGGAAAAGTATGTTAACTCTAAGCGTAAACTTTCATTTTAAGTTATGTTATAAGACACCTTTCTACACTGATAGAAACCCATTTCACGTGTTACATCTTAAATGCGGATAAATGTAAAGAGGAATTACATGTACTGACAAGAATTTTCCCGGAATAAGATATAAAAACAATATTTCATTTCTGCGCAGAATAAAAAAAGTGTCCTTTAATTATAAACCGGATTAATTCTGCATTATGAATGTATCATAAGGAAAGGTGGACCCTTGCTGTGCACGTTCATCACGTTTTACCGTCGTCAGCCATCTCCCCGTCGGTGGTCACGTCGCATTACGATACAAGTTACCCCTGGCACCATAAAAAAACAACAATATATATTGTTTGTAGAAAGAACTTGGAGCGAGCTTTCAATATTTGGATATTGTTTTAAAGGAAATATACAATAACAGTTTAATTCTAAAGATGAAGTCGGAGGAACGTTTTCATTTTTAATTTTTGTATTACATTTAAAGTTTATGTTGTTGTTTTACATCGACATCGACAGACTCCTCACACAGGGTAAGTTAAGCTATGCTACAAATACACTGCACGTGTTTGACTTGCACGTGACTATATTGGACACCAAGGTTTTGTATAACTATATTGTTGTCAGCGTAATTATTTCCAGGTCTTTTAAATGTAATGTTATCAAAACAACAAGTTTAATTACATAATTTCCGATGTATCAAGTGCACCTTTCGAAATTTGTTATATAAATAAAATATTTAGACATTGCATAGTTAAAGAAACAATAAAGCATACAGGAACTGCAGCTAAATACATAGTAATTTCATGCTAAATATTGAGTCAGCTTTTAGTTTTCAATCAATTGCAACATCAGTTGACTATGGTCATTTGCTTTGAAGCATTTTTTTCACGTTGTACTTGTATCTTCGTAAAAATTAAAAAAGTTTTAGAATGGAGTAAAACTTTGTTTTTATAACACATAATGTCATAAACCCGTCAATCTTGTTATTTTTTTGGAACATCCCCGGTTGTACATTACTGGTAAGGCATTCATACATGAAGCTAGACATAGAGTACAACAATGTATACAAATACCGGCTAATCGAGTAAAACAAGTGAGGCTTCACAAATATACTTACCGAGACGCCGGGCATAAGAGACGTCAGAGATGTATTTTGATATTGGGGCGACTTTATTCACACAGTCGGCGATCCGGAGACGAGCGGCAATCCTAATTTGCGGACAATGGTCTCATGTGGCAGACAAAATGCTGTACAATACATTATCAACAGCAGGACTGTTAAAAGTGTATTTCACGAAATGTGAATTGTATTAAAGATTTAGTGTGGCTCATTCTAAGATTTGCAGCTGTTGTATAAACCGGTTGTAATTGGTTCAAAATTAGTCGGCTTGAACCAAATAACATGACCGGTTCATGCCGAAAATTAAATGGCTGAAAAAGTCCTACTTTGGCGGTCCTAATAAAGTACTTATAAGAATGTATACAACAAACCGTGCTTTCTAAAAGACATAGCACGCGTCATTTACAACCAACTAGCATGTGAATAAATTTCTTACGTGCTTTCCAAGTTTAAATACATTAAACTACGGGACAACAAATACAAAACTTCATAATCATTTCTCACAGAGAATTCCCTTGTTATGTATAAGGTATACAGTTGAAGTGTCAAAACAAAATTACAGTTTAAAGTTTTATGCTTCATAACTTGCATGTGTTACAAGTAGCAATTCAACTTTGTCCTAAAGATCTAAAGACAGTTACACCCGGGAGTATTACGTACCATAGGTAAATATATCGTACCATTGTAGTTTAACAAAAACTGTTTACAATTCTAAACTATTATTTTACATTCTGAAAGCTTAAATTGCTAAAGAAAATTACATCGAATTAGACTGATCTCACTCTAGAAACAGCGCAATTCTTTCTTTTTTATTGACATATCTCCTGGGAAATCATTAACAGATACGTGAAAAAAAAGGAGATTGTACATGCTTCACTTTTCAAGTACAGAATAACATACTATCTGCTACACTGGCTATAAAACAAACGTTGGACTTTGTATTATTACCCCTGTGTTGAGAACAAGTACAGAAAGCAGATTTCTTGATGTTTTTATTGACGAAGAATTAATTGACACTTTTCATTTTGCAGCACTTAAGGTTACTTTAATACAATACACACTGTCTTTAAAGGGTGGGGCCTTTTCTATAAGGGAGAACAAATAAAACATTAAACTAAAATTCGTATACATCATATATATTATGGACTGAATAGATTAAATATGTCTGAACAAAAGCAATCGGTTCATGGTTTGATGGTAATGCACACTATGATAGTGTACATTAAAATATTTTTTTTCGCTGAGAAAGTTTCTGTCTCAATTGTTGCCGACTGAGATAATTAACAACCGTATCGGTTTTCAATGATTTCGATACTGACGCGTTTCGTTTTATGGGCATGGTTCAGCATTTTCTTTATTAACAAATGTTGATCAGAGAATAAATGCGAGCTTTAATGTGATTCCTGATACTTTCTCCACGGTTTAATTGCAAGAAAAGATTAATTATTCCCTTAAAAATTGTCCAATCCATACAAACTATTATCTTAAACTTAGCATTATTACATGTTTTGTTACATAATCAAACGTAAAAAATATAGTCCTTGCTACATTTATTTAAATGCATTAAATTTAATTTGAAAATGAAAACGTCTATACGTATATATTTAACTAAGACAAATTTCAATTTGCAATTTTATCTAAACCATAACGAGTTTTATAACACGGAACAATATAATGTTTTATACTCATATACTGGTACAATTATAGCACTTTTGTTTTTCCCTGAATACACCAGTGATAAACAAAGAAATACATCTGCATATAACTTGCAATTTAATGAATTCATAATAACATACATGCATGAAAAAAGGGTGGTCCCATGTAATCGTATATATAACATAACTACTACAGTCGTTTAATGAATGACTATAAAACTTCAAGTATGTCCATGACAAATTTAAGCTTTTTTTAAACGACAAAAACTTGCATTCAATAGCTACATATGCACACCGAACATATAAACAATCGACTCAGCGCCTCTAAGTGTCGCCTACTTGAGTATTGAAATGTCACTTATGACGGGCACCTTGATAGAGTATTTAAGTTGTACTTGTTTTCAAATGAATGAAGAGTCGGATTCACTATACATTTGTGTACATGTAAGTGGGATTTTAATAAAGGTTGACACATGTAGGTCGAATAATATATGTTTATTGAAAAGGTTCTATTAAACCAGAAACAGAATAAATAGTTTACATAAATAAAAATACAAGAATTTTAATATGAAAATTGACAATACCATTTCAACAATTCATATAAATTCAGCTTATCCCATCATATATATTCCAAATATATTGCCAATATTTCAAAAATATAAACCATTCAAACAGTATATCATCATTGCTAATGAAACAATATAATAAAATATAAAAAGTTCTTGCCAGTCGTAATGGAGATATCTTGATTACTACCGGTAAAACGGGTATGAGAAACTAATAAAATATATTTCTTTAGTAATCCAATACTGTATGCATATTCTGTAAAAGTAAAGCCTAGAATGAATATATTCAAATAATGCACGTACGCACGCATGCACGCTCGGGTGCACACACACACACACACACACACACACACACACACATACACACAAACACACACACACACACACACACACACACACACACACACACACACACACACACACACACACACACACACACACACACACACACACACACACACACACACACACACACACACACACACACACACACACATCAATATAGAAATTCTTATTCACTTAACGGATGAACATAATTTAAACATTGGGACAATACTAATACGGGTGTTACACGATAAATTTAAAAGATTTTTTTTAAAAACAAATAATTATAATATTCATAAACACTGATTTATTGGTTGACTAACTTTGACGCTCGGTCAGTAGAACAGCAGAGCATCACTTTGGCGTCACGCGTATATCATAGACTGTGGCATAGAAAATGTCATATTTGGGAAACATTCGTTTTAAGAAAATACCATTTTCATATGTTAGTATTAAAACGTTTTACAGCATTTTCTTATTTTCATAATTTTCAAGCCAGTAGCTAGTGCGGATGCCCGTTGTAAGTTGTCTTATTATAAAGGACATGTTTCGTTTTTTTTCAAATGAAAAGAAATTTGAAAACGAAGTTCTGGAATTAAACAATAAAAATAAACATTAAAACAAGACTTTAAATACTTAAAACCACACAGGGACAATACATACAAGGTATACACATTGGAAACCCCAGTCCATTTGCAGTTTATAGTAGATAGTTTACAAAATTGAAATTTGAATGTTCTGAAATTTACTTCCGCTTTTGTATAAGGCTGCTCGATAAAGATGGGACAACGTGTTTTATTTTGAAGCATACAATGTTGCATCTTTATGCATTCGAAATCAATAACCCTTTCTTTGTGCATTATGCAACCTCCACGTTAATGCTGTAATGCTGGTGATGTATAATCTCATTTCAGTGCTTGATTGTTGGCACGAGATATTTTGGGGGGCTTATTTGCATTAAGATTTAGTGAGTTTTATAATATAAAACAGTTTTATCGAAACCGAATGCTGTTTTATCTGATATTTCTGTTAATTGAAATTGCGTTGAACATGTGTTCCCACTCTATGAGATAATTTCTAAAAGCAAAAACACATTTTGAAGACGAGAAATACAACGGCCTTGCTACCAATAGGTTTTGCCCTTTTTCCATCCAACTAAAGTTAGGGCTATGAAAATGAAGTTTTAAAATTGATTGTATTTACAATATATATGGTTATGTTATTTCAACCTTTTAATCAATATGCATTGTAAAAGTAAAGGTAATCTTTGACCTAGTGACAGTCAAAAGGACTTGACTATGCCTTACGAGAAAAGAGCTATTAAAACAGTGTCGAGTATCAGCAGAATATCCTTACAACTATCTTTAGGATTGCAATTTGATATGTGGTTTTTAGACAAAAAGCCAACACATAGTAATCTATTTTTATAGGAATACAGATTTTGATAACTTATGGGTAAATATTCATTTACAATATTGTTAATAGTGTTATTTATAAAAACATGTTTAAATACAATTTCATATTAGACATGCACAATCGCAGCACTTCTTAAATTGTATTTTAGATTGATAACTGTGCCTTGTGGATATCTTTCTTAATAAACTTGAACGTAAGAGTAGGTAATGATCTTTCTATAATAAAAATAGGTGCAAATTGGAAGTTATTATTGATTTTTTTCCTAGAAATATTAACATCTATTCGTCTACTGTGTACGTCGTGATCGACATGACAAACACCTCTACATATTGTCATGAAACATGGTGATTTATTGCTTCATTAATGAGTTGAGAAAAATGTGCTATTCGGTAGGTAATTATTCTTAGATGGATCCATGCAGGCTCGTTGGTGGTATTTCCTTTATCTAATTCTGTTAGAAAGCTCATCATGACTGTCTGAACATTGTTTATTTTATATAAGCGGAAGCTGTTAATCGTTACCCGATTCGTCAATATTTTTTTACGGCGTTGTCATATTATATTTTTATTCTTGTTAACTATGAAACACTTTAACATGAAACATATTTTTTTACAATTTGAAATAGTTTTGTACTCTTCTTCTCTGTTTTATATATAAAGGTTCGCGAGATTGTGTTTCCTGGTTGACATAACCTAAACTGAATAATAACGTCGACATTCTTGATATAAAAGTTTCGTACACAATACATGGCCTTTTGATTTCCTGTACGCAATTTACAATAAAAGCTATCGAATTATCCAGACCTTTGCTTTTCATGCGGTAATTTAGGAATCAGTTTTGCTATGTTCATGTATACTTTGCGGAAGCACCAGCTCTTACTTGTATTATAAGAGCAATTCGTTGATTCATGCTGGCAAATTACTGCAAATGTTAAGGTGCAGTTTAGACATTTGAACCTGGTGCCGCAGCACATATCGACTCCAAAATAAACTAATACATTATCAATGTATTTCGCCACTCGGTGACTTCTCTGCTTTGTCCAAATTATAACATGACAAAGAAATTAGTGACATACCCATACTCGTTTATTATTCATTCTTGTGTTCTGATGATATTTGGTGGTATTTGATATAATTGACAAAAAATGTTTAAAATAATTAAATCCATAATCTGTATAACATATGTATTACATGTACATGTAAATAGTAAAAAGAATGACTCGTTTACTGGACATCATCACTTATGTTTTTACAAGTTGCATGTCCGAATGCATTCTGCTGTATCAAGTCTCCTCAATTGACACTTGCTTTATTAATGAACTTATAACATTATATCAAGTAAGGTAACAAATATAATAGGTAAATAAGAAAAGGTCCTATCAAAATTTTCACAGATATTTAAATTTTTATCTACCTGTAGACAAAGGCAAACGTTTGCTGACCTAGGCATACACTGCAGTCTGCTGATTTACGAGTTACATAAAAATCGTATTTGATAAATGAGTTACATATAAATCGTTGTATTCAATTAAGGAGTTTCATACACATTGTTGTATTTGCTTAACGAATTACATACAATTTGTTGTATTCGATTAACGAGTTAAATACAAATCAAAAAACGAGTTACATACGATGCGTTGCATTCGATTAATATGTCACTTACAAATCTTTGTATTTGATTAACGAGTTACATAAACATCGGTTATTCAATTAATGAGCTACGTACTTACCGTTTTATTTGATTAACGAGTTACATACGATTCGTCGTATTCGATTTATGTGTTATATACAAATCGTTATATTGGTAATTCAGAAACACAAAGCAGGTTGTTATGTTGGGTGTAAGTCCATATTATTTTACAGGCGTCATATATCATATTTTTTTAACAAAGCACAAGTAATTAAAATAATGGGAACTGATATTATCTCTCAAATTAAATAAATTGCGTGCGATTAAGTTCCATTTATTCTCTCATTATTGCGTCCATGGCTTTTGTTGCAGTAACATTTCATTTTATGGACTTTATCTGGGAATTCCATTCCGATAAATAGTTATTGATAGGATAATTAATTAGAGCTGTAATGTCATTCGCATTCGTGATGCTTTCTGGTACTTTCTATACAACGACCAGGATAGATTAATCCGCTGATTAAATTGTTCTTACTAATAAATTGTTCATTGTCTGTTAAATTAATTACTCTTGCGATTACAAGTCACAGATCGCTATAAAACCAATTAATAACATATGTATAAATATTTCATTTTTAACAGTATACTTAATTACTACAGAGTAATTATGATATAATATAATACACAAAATATCATATCATTTTATATAATAATATACTATGCAATGAAATTTACGTTCTGCAAACCAATACAGAACACAATTAAATACAGTTAAATTGGTTAATTTATATAAATTACAAAATTCTTGCAATTAAACAAACTTGCTCAAAGTCATTTTAATGATAATGTGTTCGTGCACTATAAGTATTTTGATTTAAATGTCCATGTTTATATAACCTTATTGTTACTTGCATTCAAAGTGCAAATGTTTGTATTCTAAAATTAAAGGGACTACGAATGCTTGGAAGAATGCAATTTCGAAGGCGTATACATTAAAACTGAGTTGGAAATTTACAAGCAATCGATGGCTGATGTCATTAGACGGTTCACATTATATTGTAATGTACTAATTAATGCTGTCTAATATACCACATCCCTTGTATTACCAGTAACAGGGACTGTTGCCTGTGAAAATTCTGCTATATTTCTTATTAGTGTAGGTAAAGACAAATCCTGATGTAAATATGGGAACAAACACAACATTTGTAGCTTTTTGTTGTTTATGTCCCATTTTCTTACCGTTTTATTTTTTGTCAATACTTTGATATGGTCAACTTAAAACCTAATACATGTTTTACATAATATGAACATATACTAAAACAATTTTTCATACTATCATGGTTATCATTTAGACCTTTAAGATTATCTTCAACAAACAATGATTTTGCTACATTAATTTTACCAGGATGATTTTTTAAGATTGTTTGGAAAAGAAGTTTCACATTGGTTTGAGGAGTTTTCTTTAATATGTTGTATGTAAGAATGAACTGTAAAGTACCAAATGCCAGCTGGAAATAGATAATTTTCATTTAACATGGAGGCGATTAAAGGTCTTCAATTTTTATCATTAACAGTAAGTAAACTACAAAAGTTTGACTAAATATGAACCAACATTTATGGACTACTGTCGAAAACCGGAAAGAAAATTCTTGATTGGCGACATTCAGCCTTTTATTGGTAGGAGAAGACGTAAGGCGTATATCTGGATAACATCAATGGCGCACCGTAAGTGAACCTAAAAACCTTTCCAAATGACCAGGATTCAAACCCATAGGGCAAGAAGCTGATGAAATACAACGTTGCGTCTAAAACAGTTCGACCATGGGCGCCCACAATGTCAATATTTAAATCGTTTGAATTACAATGACTTGCTTTAAGCACCAAAGTCGGTCCATATTGCCGACTGATCGTTCCAAGGCGATAACTGTCGGGTTTGCTCTTTTCCTTAAATGACTCATCACAAATTTGTTCTTACTTTTCGCTTGGCTTGCATGTGAAATACCTTTGATCTGTGCCTTTTCGGAGTTTGGTATATGTTGCAATACTCATAGGACTTTGTCATATATTCTTTTGCAGCACTGCCTCCAAATAGCTTGTTTGTCTTTTCAAACAAAGCAACTGTATAGATTATCATTGATGACAATTTAGAGCAGTTGATAACAAATTTGATAATAATAATAGTAAGTAATAATAATAATGACAATAATAATAATAATGATAATAATAATAATGATAACAATAATAATAATAATAATAATAATAATAATAATAATAATAATAATAATAATAATAATGACAATAATAATAATAATAATAATAATAATAATAATAATAATAATAATAATAATAATAATAATAATAATAATTATTATTATTATTATTATTATTATTATTATTATTATTATTATTATTATTAGTCTACTACTAATAACTCTTCTACCAGATTAATGTTTTGTCCTAATTCTAATTGTAAGTACAGTCAGTTTTAATGTTATTCCTCTCCATCGTATGGCGTTTCAACGTGTGATTTTATCGTCGTCCGGCGACTTTAAAGCCTCACTTCCTCCCTCCTGCAGTTAAAGGGTTCTCTACAGACGTTAAAGGGTCTTGGAATAATAAGTTACCTTACAATATGGTGTGTCCATGGGTTAGGCTATATTTCACACACATGTTACATTTAGCTATTGAACCATTTCCACAATTAGACACTTCTGCTCAGGAAAACCCAAGCTATATGGAAAGGAGTTTATTGATGTGTCCATGATATGTTATGAATTTGGCTTGTCATAAGAGAACAGGCAACAAAGCCGTGTTGTATACTTTTATCTCTGCATCTAGGATGTCTATAGGGGTCAAAGTTTTTTTAATGCATTTTGGTCTGTCAAACTCTGCGTTTGATGATGACGTTTGTGGCTATTTTTCCAAGACAAAAGAACAAACAAAATATTCCAGCATCCCGCCTCCCTGGTGTTCAGCTTTTTAATGAAAGATGAAGATGTGAATCTATTTCTTTTAGCTGACCCTCTTATTTCATCACAGATCCTTAGAGTGAAGCAATGTCATCCTTATACTTATTTCGTATCTGACCAATCAGAGAAGATATTTTAATCGGTCTTTTGTTGGTATAATATGTTCAATGTTGCAATATATTTTTGTTATGTGTCCATGTTTACTTTATTCACCACGAGCACAGGCAGTGCTATCTTTTAACCGGCTGTCTTGACATTCATACATCTGTACCTTGCCCTCAATAACTGATGTTTTGAGAGATAACTGCCCCGCCCAAATTTTTACAAACACCAACCTGCACAGCGTGTAAGTGTTTCGCTGCCCGCATGAAGTAACCTTTCTGGACCTGGATAATAAACTAAACTAAATTAATTAAAATTATAAGAAGGGAAAATCATTACCCCACAATGATTGCTTAATGGTGCTGCCCTCATTTTTGAAAGTTAAAATGGAATTACCAATGAACACAATTGTTTGAATACTATTTCACCAGCGTCCTTCTTGTGTGGTCCTACAATGTACCACTGGTGCCAGACTCTTGACCGTTTACCTCAACAGGTCATTGACACAAGCAAGACACTCTTAGTGATCGGTGTGGGTCTAACGTGTACAATTATAAATAATAAGTACTAAGTACATGTGGTTACCCGAGAATTAATGTAAATATATGCAATATCACACAATTGAAATGAGATTAGTTTCAGTAAAGCAGGCATCTAATTCTAGTAATAAAAGTGTTGAATATTTTCCACGCCAAATCAAAACGCCCGTAACCTTTAGATCACAACGCACGTATAACTAAAGGATTATCACTAACATTAAGTAGAACATGTGCACTCTCTTTCAATTGGGTTATTACAAGGTCTTTTTCAACATGGATATCTCTTTCAAAATACCTCAAGGGAAATCTCACTTTCAAAAAACTTGATTAGGCAACAATTTCGCATCTGCATTAATGATGACACATATGATTAAAAAATAAGGCTTTTCGTGCAGGCCCATTTCTACATGCGGGTAATACAATGAAGTATTTATTTGTATTCCATATTATCTTGTAAATATTTAGCCATTGGCCAAAATATAAATAATTAAATTGACAAGCTGTTTAATGTATTATCACAGGATAATTGAAAGATTGTTGGCGAAACGTTGGAACAAACTCTCAAAAAGCAGCCATAACTAAACAAGACTGTTGTCAAATGATAATTTAAAAAAGTGTTTTTTATTTTTCCTTAACTGCCTCATACGTTTGATTTTGCAAATTTAACATTTTATAAAAGGTTTATTTTTCTAATAAATGACCAAGATATGCCATTTCGTAAATCTAACTCAATATCCAGTATTAAGAATGTACTCAAGAAGACAACTGGTACACGTGGCGTTTGCAGTTTACATATGTAGGTCTGCTTTGTAAATAAAATATGTTCAGTATATTCAAGCGCATATAAAAACTATATAAGTCACTTGTTTATTTAAATTGTTAACAACACCTGAGCCTACTTATGACATTATCTTTTATCTTTAGACAATTTAAAACTTATAATAAGTGTTTTAACAGCCATTATAATTTGTCTTTGCTGAGAGCTCGTCAAAACTAATCTCTATTGATCACATTGATCACTACAGCTCGCATATATTGGCACCGGACAGTAGATGATTTAAGATAGCATTTAGATATAAATTAGGTCGTTTCTGATTTTACTCGTTGATACATGTATCCCTATAAAAAATATGTGGTGATATTTAAACCTAGCACCGTACCATAATAAAATCCTGTATGTCTACTTTTAATATGAAAACATTTAGTCAAGTATGTAAAGCCAGCCGGTATATTGAAACTTGTATGTAAAGATTGGGGTTGTCAATGCTTAAAACCGAATTCAAATTCTCATCATTCAAACTATTACTAAGATTAAACTTATTAAATATTAGCATGTGGCAACAGTTAATTATATGTTTAATTTAAATTACTATTTTACGCAGGGTGTTTTCATTTAAGGCTACGTAGCCTTATCATACTATTTTGATATTCCGCGCGGGGTATCCGAAGCATATTCGGAACGTCACGTGACGATTGTTAATGAATTGTCAGTGCAAATTGTACACGGGATATTATAAGTGCCATTTTGTTGTTTATCTGTACAGTGAAAGTCACGAGACCTTTAAAAAAGCCGCGTTGATTCCCTTAGGTATTTTGAAATCATCTGAGAAACACTGTTTACACTAGAGAAAGATGTAAACTTATGTTTATAGTCAAGAGTTATATAAGTATGCAACGAATACATGCGTTGTCTACTATTTTCACGTATAGAATTATACAAACTCAATCTCGATACGCGGTCTTTAATGGTCAAAATAAGTTCTTAATATATGATAATAGGGTGAGAGGCGGTATCTTGGACGGGTCGCCGGTGATTCTCGACTCAATCGAGTAATCCACTTAAAGATACGGGTTCGTTTCAGTAAAGTAACGTAAAATAAATAAGTCTATATTTGAGCCGTTTTAATTTAAATCTTTTAGAAAATGCAGTTTATAACTTTGGGGACAGCGAATCAAGCGAATAAAAGCTAATTTGTTGGAGAAAGCTTGGAGATTAGGTCTGGGTGATTCGACCCCAGTTATGCGGCCACTGTGTGGTATAGTGACAGAACAGAGTATAATGTTTAAGATAACTGAGTTTATGCATATTCTTTAGAAAAAAATGCTTCTTTTTCCAGTTTTCTGAAAGCAAATTTTCTAACTAGATATAATTGTTAGCATTCATTTACAAAGATCAATCACTCATATTTAAATATTCCAATATTACAGACATAAAGGAAATGCATACATATATGAAATCTGCAAAATATCTTTATTTACACATAATGTACTTGTAAAAAACAATCTCGAGCGATTCAAATAATTAAAGGATGTCCATCTTTAACAATCATTGCCGTGAGAAAAAACAAACTTTACAAAAAGGATTCAGGGAAACTGCGTGGGAGTTACTATTTCAAATCATTCCCTGTTGACATTTTTAACAAATGTAGAATTTCGCTTTGCACTTTGTCTGTGATAGGACAGCGTTACAAAAAAATAAAAAAATTAGACCAATTCCTTTATTATTAAAAAAGCACCTCCAAATTACTTACTAGAGGTACGCGTGTTTATTCTTGCTACGCTTGTCCTATTTTTGTTATTTCAATTAAAAATGCCACATTTGTATTTTTAGCATATCTTAATACTACATATAACATATATTCATCACAGACTCATGGTAGATGAACTTAAATAAACAGAGCTTTTTCTGTGTCAATATAAACTGTAACTTTTAAAAAAGAATAATGTTAGATAGACATAATAATTGAACAGCATATAGTCAAAATATTCTGTTTAGCTAACCTTAACAACTAAATATACCGCACCATTGTCTGTTTAATTATATTTGACAACTTCACTGTTGTTACAGTATAAATGCAACTCTGCAATTATAATTAAACTGAAATCATTGTCACGCCACATCAAATCATATAAATATACTGTACGCAATGATCTGCTCACTGTTTTAATCCGGGTTTTCATTTCCCACAAAATAAACATTAATTCTGGTATATTGTGTTAAAAAATTTGCGATATTCCCTGAAAACTTAAGGCCCTCCGAATTTACCTCAATTAAACCAAATATATAAACTTGTCTTATCAAATTGCAAAGATTTCCCTTGAGATATTAAGAGAAATTGGAGAACGTAAACCTGTTAGACTCCACTGATTTGAAGATATCAATGCATTATTAATGCAATACATTCTAAAGCACATTGTCTTTTTACTTGATGTTTGGCATGGGAATATAATCCTAGAGGTAATCCAAGGAACTTATGTTGTGATACCGGATAAATTTTTGTTGTACTTTTAAACATGAGCCTTATGCCATTATAACCTTGGCAGAAAAATTACATTACCCATTACGATTTTAATTTGTCTATGGTTCAGGAATTATACTACAAAAGTGTTGGTCGATAAATTTAGAATCTTTATATGTGATAGCCAGTTACAAGGACCTTCTCTTTATCAAGTTAAATTGTCACGGGTCTTGAAAGTATAGCTTGCAATTGACCCTTTTACAGTCAAGAACTTGCATTGCTTTTAAATTACACGATGACCGGACAGGTCGTTCATACTATATGAAAACAGTGACTTAAAGCCATACTGTTGGATTTCTTGTCTCTTCATCTCTCCAGTCGTGCCCTATACAGGTGGGACAATTTGAGCAGTCTCCATACCCTTTACGTGAGATTGCACAGTAGGTATAACATTGGGATTTTGGTACCTTTACTACAAATAATATGTCAACTGCGGATAAATCCTCGGCTTTTATGATAAGTTTTTTTAAAACGTATCAACACTAAACAATACTACGTTTTATTTTGTTGATTTGGTTTGTTTCTAAAATTCTAGGATTTCTTTCGTATTTTTAACATTTCACTTTTGACACTTTTGGCATATGACGTCATGGCCTTGAATGACTTCGTTATATTATTCTTATAATATATGGACGCTTGTACTGCTTTATCTTATTTGAAACTACTCATTCATTTGGAATTGTTCGGTTGCCGAGGCTTTTATCTACTGTACATACTTTACATATGTTGTTAGATAATTTTATTACTAGTTAGTTTGTATGTATATGCGTTCATTATATCTGTTTTAACTCCCGATGCAGGTGCTTACTGTTAGTTGTTTCACTTTGACGGGATATTTTTATTTACACGACAAACCAGGTTTAAGCACCCCTGATGACCCTTTTGCCGACTGACCGTTCCAAGGCGGTAACTGATGGTTTTTCTTTTTGTGTGCTATGTCTCGTCTCTGTGTTTTTGTCACAATTACATTTACCTTGTTTGCCTTTATCTACAGGGAGATAACATTTAAATATCTGTGGAAATTTTGATAGGACCTTTTCTTATTTACCTATTCTCTTTAACGATTTTAAATGGTCTGTGGTTCAGGAAATGTACTAAAATTATTAATTTAGGATTGTCAAACAACGTTTCAGTGAAAAAAGCTTGAGCCATAGAGTCTTGGTAAATGCATGTTTTATTTTTAACATCTGAAGGAAAGCTCAGGAAATGCGAGGCTGGAGCTCTGTAAATTGTTTAGGATCTTATTCTTTTGTGCGGGCTGACCATTCCATTGAGGCTGCTGTCGGTTTGTTCTTTCTCCGTTAGTATTATGTCTTGAAGTCTGCGTCTTATTGCTTAAGTCTCTTTTGCCTTTAACTATCCTTGTTCACATTTGTTTAGATGTAACTAGTCGCCGTCTCAATTATTGGTAGATGACTAATAAGTATGACACATGCGATAAACATAAATGCTAAGCGCTGAGTTAACAGCTTTCGACACATTAAGTACATTTGATTTGTGAACACTTAGTAGAGACGATATAATTGCTTCCCGAAGAGTTATTTCTGGCGTCTTATAATTGTTTATATACTGGATAGCTTTATTTCTTTCACCCCTTATGGATAAAAGCAATAAACAACTGTTTCTTGACAACCTTTATTAAAACAGGCTGTTAATCATTATGCTACACAGGAAATGTATTCTACATCGCTTTATACACTTCGGGCAATAAACATGTACATGCAGAACAGAAATAAATAACAATACACATATAATATGCTAAAGACAAACAAGAATAAACAATAAACACCGTCAAGCGCTAGTTTAAGTCGCTAGCTGATATTATATTAATCATGCTGTTTTTGTGGACAGTCGACTTTCAGTCATTCAGTCAGAGGACTCAATTCGGGTATATGTCTTAGCATGGTCTCAAGAATAGCTGCAAGAAAAAAAAATGGAGTTCTACATTTGCTTACCTAATAACATGTTATATATAGAGAGATTTAAAGTTGATTTCTAGAAAAATACAAACATCTATTGGAAGTTTGTCCCTAGTTGGTAACTTGAATGTGTATTCATTGTATGTTAATTAAGAAAAATAACAGTAATCGCAACAATGTATACCTTTTAAAATCACAATTTGAGGCATGAACTTTAAATATTTTTATCTGTTCAATTGTTTGCCATACTAGTTGACCTAATAGACTGTGTCATTAAGAAGATTTTGTGCTAGGTAATGCATGTCTTTTAGAGTGCGCATGATACTTCACTGTTAAAAATTTCAGAAATTATGATTTGTATTTGTCATGCCTTTAATACTAGAAATCTTTTCAAATTTTTGATGATAAAAGTATCTGAGCAATAATAATTATTGATAATAGTACGTGGAATATAATGATGCAATATTTTTTAATTAACATCCGTAGTGTGTGCGAAGAAAATAATGTATCTTAATAATGTAAATTTAGTCAAAATTTTTAATACGTCGTGTAGCGAGTTTCTTTAAAATTTAAAGTCATTCCTCTAGAAAATATTAACGAAAACAGTATTTTATATCCTTATTTGTTTAATCTCTCCATTTTGAAAAACAACACATTATGCATGCAAGAGTTTCCGTAGTCGTTTTTTTGCAGTCTGATTGTATGACTGAAAATAACTGAGTGGCATATTAATGGGCGGATTCCCGTCATAAAGCTGCAGTCATGTTTTGTGAACTTAACTCAAAGTTAACAAAGCACAGCAACATGTTATATTTGCTGACAGCTGCGTTTTTGTCCATCGCACAAAGAACATTTGCGGAAGCGAATAACTCAATCGGAAAGTAGCCGCTACATGTGCACCCTATATAAAACAGCTATACAATATAGCTAATATAGCTATAAATAATATAAGCATTGTTTTACAAAATATATTTAAATTATTTTCCTTCTTCCTTCTTCTTGAATCTATGTCATAGACATATAAAATGACATGTACACATGTCATGCCTTGTTCATACGTGTCTTCATAGTATATGAATCATTAATAAGTAAAAAAACTATACAGTCTTAATCTTTGTTACTTCGGTTAAGTTTCAATGAAATTGTGCGAACTAACATATGTATCCACGAATCATTTGCTTACCTTTATACAGGGCCTATGTATACAAACAAATACAATCAGGTGGAAATTAGTGTTTCCAATATGTCGCGCATATCAAATTTTGTAATAGAAAACTGCTTTGGCTGTCATCATCATCGGTGAAAGAACGTGATAATAAACAATATTACAATGTTACGGAAAATGTAGTCATGACTGACATTCGTTCAAGCTTATACCATTTAGACACAGTTTGCACATGTTGATTTCAATGTAGTTGAGAGCATCTAGACATATATACATGTAGCATGTGTTTGTTCATTATGGGGATTTGCCGCATTTTTGCCGATACTGTGCAGGGACATTTCTATCATTATAGCACAGGGGCACTTATGAGGTGCCCAGGGACTGTGCCCGGCTGGCCCATTATACTGATACCTACGAGTGAGGCGTAATGCTGTGCCTCCTTAGCCCCGAGCATTAGTAGGGAGACCGCTTCTACCAACTTTTATGTCTTTGGTTTGACCCATCTGGGGTTTGAACCCGCAACCTCCCGATCCGCAAGCCGACGCTCAACCCCATGAGTTATTGCGGCCAGTCTTGTTTATTATAAAAAATATGGCAACGTCCATTTATTGAAATCTGTGATACACATAAAAGGAAGCATACAATTTAACTGTAAGACTGGTTTAAATAGCAAGACACAATACTTACAACACAGTTTTACCTAGTGTTCCAATGATGCCACCTAGACAAATGGGGTATTATCTTAAATGAAGAACTACATATCTAAATATCACATACAGCAATCTTTGGAATCTGTACCTTTTTTTTTACTTAATTGACTTAAATAGAACAAAGAAATAAGTACTTCTTTCACATCAATGAATTCCTGTATTAATAAGTTTCAACTGTTATTATTGATTGTGTTGGTTAAAAATCTCAATTACAAACGAATCCTGGTTAATTTACACAACGTTGATAACAGAAATAACACACACAGTCAAGATATATTTGTAATGAAGGCACATAAATAGCAGAAGACCACGGGACTGTTTATCGGCATTCACAATGAATTACTCCACATTCAAATTGTGTCATTTATATAGTTAATTAATTATTAAACCCTTCAGAAACTGACGATGCAACTATGTTACATACCTTTGTTTCTGTAGTTCTAACGTGTCTCCTCCTTTAATCAATGTTATTTTACATTATATTGTGCGATAGTTTACGACTTAGTCTTCAGTACGGATCTAAATTACTTTTTTACTCACTAGTGTGTTTGTTTAATGACAAATACAACTGGTTATTGCTTGTAGCTTGAAGAATGTATCGATGAACAATTTGTAAAGATTTGTATGGCAAAAGAAGGAAAAGAACCAATACATAATATCGGCTTAATATTAGCAAATTAATAATGTTGGATATTTGGCAGTTGTGTTTATCTTAAGCAAACATGTGTGTAGCAAAAAGAGAGAGTATATATATAAAAATGTATGAGCACGATATTTTTATGAAATAATATCTGGTTGTCTTTGGTGTGTAGACAAAACACACGTTAGTATTTTAACAATAAATGCCACATAAATGGTCACATATTAAGCATCTTTAAGTTAGTGATATTATATGTATTGGTGCGTTTCTCGTACGTTCATTAGAGTCTAGAAAAACCAAGAAAAAGTACAATTGTGTTGGAAATAACTGGCACTTCTTTGCAGCTTTGCGATACATAAACAAACAACTTCAATTCGATTGATTCATTTTAATATCTGGATTATTGTTTAGTTCGTCGATATAAATTTAAAAATATATCTTCGTTTTGTGTAAGGCATTTGTTATTTTGACCTTTTCTTACAAATTACCTTTGTGAATAAATATCGAATATGTTTAAGTACAAAGAATCCCAGTACCTCAGTGGAAAAGCAGTGGAACCTTTCAAGGCTAGTTTGTCAGTGCAGTAAAATGTCTGAGATTATCTTTACAACTTTACTATTTCTAGCAATTAGGAACACCATACTTGCAGTTGTAAGTTGAATTACACTGACGAGAAATTGTATTGTACGGGTTTGGTATTGGAAGATCCAAAGCAACTCAATAAAATCCATATTTACCGTGGTGAAACAATCTTGAAAACAAAATTGATAAGATTGGACAATGTCCTTTTCCTTTGTTAAGAGCTTGTCAATTATTTAAAATATAGTATGCCAACGATTTAAATTAATAACTGTTTTAGTTAAAAAAGTTGCATAGCATTCAAAATGCATAATGCCAAATTTCAAATATTGAATTGTAGGTATTTATCTTAAAAAAGAAATTGGTCTTCGTTTAATATTATACTTGGACCAAAGTATCTTCCTCTAAGTAGATGCACTTATTAAGCTAAGCTCATCTAACTATCGGTTTTAGATTATTTATTGTACACAATCAGGTGCTATTTCGTAAAACAAACACAACAGAGAGGTTCTAATCGGTTTACTATTGCAATACAGTCGTCCTTTTTTACATACATGGAGCCTTACAACTTAACACGAATTGCTGGGTATACTATACACCGATATGACCAAACTTTCGTTTTAAGATGCAACATTTAAAATAATTGCAAGTCATGTAGTACTTATAAACTTTTCAGGATCATGCTTTTAGTATGAAAACGGTGTCTAATAAATGTACGAAAGGGACATTTCGTAATTACTATCAACGAGGCTTTTAAAGAGGCATTGTTCTTTCATATTAAATAACAAAGTCTAAGTCGGACAGTTATACTCGATTGCAACGAAGATTAAATTTAAAATGGTTACCAAATAAGAAATTGGCATCACAACACATTTGAAATAACATTTGTTTGTTTACATTAGAAACAAAGAAAGAGTACACTAATTTGACAACCTTTGTAATCCATTTAAATCAATTTCGTATTTCTACTTGTTGTTTTTAATATTTTCATTTCATTATCAATATGTTGCTTATATTATCTAAATTCATATCTGAACCATTTAATAATATATCACATTCCAAATGTTGCATCTCTGATTTTATATAGATATACCACTCTTTACATACACATACAATACACGCCTTTTCAACGCGACCTATTCGTGCTTTTGATTAACCGATGAAAATGTTAAAAGATGGCATCAGCCAGAGTATGTAATAACACTGCTTCAATGTACACAATAAATACAGTATTTATTATCTGAAATTCTGTAGAAATGACGAGAGAATAAACTATTTTTTTTTTCTTCGTTGTCATTTAAGCCAAATGTTTCAAAATAACATATTTTGTGACTTGGCTATCTTTTTCAAATGGTTAAAATTGCGTAACCTACAACACAATGTTTACGATGACACTTTTATAATCAGCATTATTATTTAGTTTAGAGTTTTTGCAAGCAAATAATACTGGTCAGAAATATTAATTTAACTTTTTAATGGTAATTATAGAAAACAATCACGTGCGCAAATCTTCACTAAATGCAATGAAATAATACTGTAAAAGAACTACCTCGTTAGCTTAACTTTAAAATGCTAGATTGCCACAAACAAGATAAATGGAAAGCGACAGCAAAACTGAGACGATAGATTACACAAATAAAGAAGAAACAACAATAACTGCAATAGGATGCTTATAACATCATCTCCTGTTGTAAATTAATAACATGTTTACACCATAATATTTAAAGTGTCTGAAGGTCAATGTTTTTAACACCAACCACACTAATCTAGCTAGGCAAGGTGATATGTACACATTGCATAACAATGCATAATATCTGTTCGTTGCAAACCAGTGCAATGACGCGTCATAGCTAGACAAAATATCATCCTACTTTAAATATAATGCCCATATAAGTTTTTTTCAGGTAAGTTTTATGAGTTAATTCTCTAGTTGCTAGAACATATTGCTTAAACTATTTTTCCATTTTACAAAAAGGTTGTAATTCATTGAATAGTAGAAAAAGTTAGTCTTCGTGTAAATGTGTAAGAACAGAATGTAAAACAGAAACACAATTGAGTGTTCATATTTCTTTCTACATCACTGCATATTCCACCTCGTTTCAGATGCTGTACAATATGTCCTCAGCCATACACGATTCGTGATGAATGTACCGGCTATCAGAAAGCTAAACAGAACACCAATCGGCTGTCTGGCACGCATAACGAAACTCTATTCCGTAAGATGTAATTGAAATCAATACATCTCTTCAATCGCCTTCATGTTGTCTGAATGCTAAGAGAAGTGGCATTGTTGACGGTCCAGGAAGCGAATGCCATTAATCTGTTACATTTATTTGCCTTTGCCATGTTTGTTCAAAACTACCTTGGCCTATAGTTAGAAATTGTAAGACGCTGCTTTTGTCAAACGTTTAGTAATTTGAATGCACTGTTGTTGTTTTTTGTCAGTAATGGGTCTTACACGTTTTAATGCGTTTCCATGGTGATTACTAATCAGCTAATTTATATATGTTCTTTATTCTGTTAATGCCACCCTTCGAGATACACATGGCCTCCGTTAATCTTTTCCTAATCGTTTAACATGGCTTACAGTAGTCGTTTGTATATCGCCACAAATTAAACTACATCATATGATTGTACATAATCCGTTAGTGTTGTAATTGTACTTTCTGGCTATTGGTCGCCATACTGAAGCATTCGTGATATACTCATTGTTAGTACTGTGGGTTATATTTAAAGGAAACACTACGTACGTACTACGTATCAAATTCTCAAAACAACAAAGCAGTGACTGATCCCTGCTAAAGCAGCATAATTTCCTCGTATTACATGTATTTATGTTGCAAAAATTAGCATATGAAACACAAAGAATATATAAAATAAGTGTACGCTTATACGGCAGCATTATATGAAAGTGCTATTTCAAACGACTAGTTTCAAACGACTACTGCGTTGCAGATAAAATTATTCCCCTAATACCCTAATGTAGCGGAATCTTTGTACATTAATCAAATTTAGTTGACATATTATATTAATAATTCAGAGATCTGTGAAAAATCACATTACTAAAACATTTAGGTATTAATTGCTTTGCAGCTTTCATAAAGAGTCGCGTATCTACATTTCCACCACTTTACTCATAAATAACATAACTGCAAAGGTCAGTGCTTTTGCAAGGTTCACATTCTATTGCGCATAGGGTATAAAATTGCATGTTTATATATTATCAGCTTTTTACCCATGATTTTGGTAAATAAATAGAGATAAGCATGCTGTTTTTTAAATGTTGGTTAAGACAAATTACAACAAGGTAAGAGTCGATATATAGCTAACGTAGTAGACTTCTTCGTTCGATACACTTATAGATTGCCGTATATTCTTTGTTATTCTATCTAGTAAAGCTTATATTGAACGAAAGATTCATTTATTAAAACTCTCTAATAACTTAATGGTTTGAGTAAAGTTGTCTGAATTAATTTACCTAAAAACTATTCATATGACTATATTTGGTTTGCTTCTACTTTTAATACTAAGACAAAGTAAATAAATATCATCATAGTAATGGTTCCAGTTATTCGTATTGTAGTCTCATTTAAATTTAACAACGCATGCAAATAACTATTAGTATATAAGACTCTTTTTAGAGTGATATACAATTTCGAGAACTGTTGAAATTCGTTCTTATTTATATTTTTTATTTTAACAATTACTGATTTTATCACAGCCTTAATGGCTTTAGTAGACTGCCGTATTGAAGGTTTAGCAAATCATTTACAGGAAATGATGTATTTCGACTGTCGAAATGCCTTCAGTCAATCGTTCAGTCACCAAATCAATGAATTAACAAAATTGACATATATGTAACACAACGGTTACTAGTCGTTCTTAAAAAATATGTAACGCTGAAAAAGCTGATGCTTTCACTTGCTTCTCTTAAGACAATTCCACACATTTCACACTTTATATACAAATTAGTTCGAGAAAAATGTCTAAATGAAATCACCAACCTTCACACGCGCAAACATTAATCTTTTTCGTTGTCGACATTTTGAGATGACGTTTTAGGATTTTCCCTTTGGATATACATACATGGTATTGCTACTTCGTGAATGTTGTTTCGATAGAATGTTTTCCTGGGAATTCGTACTTTACGAGCATGCGTATTTTTGTTTATAACTAAAAGGTAAACTAGACAAGCAAATCGTGATTATATTTTCATCTATTTCAAAATCACACGACCTCAAAAAACTAGCTTACAAACACAATTTTGTTTACAAAACAGTATCTATCGTCTATCGTCTGTAACGTCAGACAGATTGTTTGTACATATATAATAAAGACAGTGTTATCTACCCGACTAAATAACATTGGACATACATCGGGATGTGCACAATACACAATGTGCCATTACCCATTTTAACTAGGGTTCAAGGGTGAATCTAAAAAGGAAATTATGACACGATGCCCTGATTATTAAATCATATATTAAAATGTAATCAATACTAGACGAATGTAGTTTGTTGACAGTAAAATGTAAATGTAAATACAGAAAAATAACCTTTTTGAAATTTCAATCTCGTTAAGGATCACATATGAACCTAAATCAGTTAACAGAGCTATACTACCGTACTTTCAGAAGGTTTTATTCAAATACAAATTCCATCAAAGAGAGACATGCATTAGTAAGTACCTGCACTTAGAGTTTAACAATGCCCATGAATACAATTTACAGATAGTATTACCGTAAAAATTTTTAACAATAAAATTGATTGACAAGTGAGTTTTTATTGATTAAAGGAAGCAAAGCAATTTGAAATATATTTCAAGAAATAACATATTATTATGGCTAATTAATGGCATGATATGCTGATATAATAGCAATGTCATTTAAAACAAATATGTGCAATATAGAACAAAGAGGAGACACTAACGAATAATGGTTTTGTATTTAATAGCGATTCAAAATGAAACAATTGAACATTGATATTAACCAGTTCTTTTTAAAACTATGTTTCACGTCATTTTTTATATTGCATTATTACAGTGTTTTCTGTTGTGTTTCATGCAGTCTATGCTTTTTTTCTATTTGTCACACCCATAAATGATGTCAAGCAAAAGTGCTAATGTGTTGAAAATAACCACATTGGCATTTTACGAGCAGTTTTTTTATTCTTCTTTTTAAATGGCGTGTTTTCTTTTTTGTGTACTTTCGGAATTCACTTAGAACGTGAGAAAGCTTTCGGTCGCCATCAGTTAAATTAAACACCCAGTTCTCTCTCGGGAACAATAAGGAAATTGCCGGACAGAATAATCGTGCATGATTGTTGTTTATGATTATATGTCGTGAGGATAAATGTTTTTCTTTTGTAACCGAAATACTGATTTTTTTTGGTGCATCAAAGAATGCATATACATAAGCCGAGTTATGTAAATACTGACTACTAAACAACCGCTTCCTCTAAACAAAGATTATACATTGGGACAAAAGCTTCATCAAAGTCACCTAATCCGAGTATAAAAACTATTTTTTCAAGGTCATTTGCTATGTTCACTGGGCGTAAAACCAAGCAATTTTTGTTTCATTTCATTTTTTTGTCATTTTCTATTTCTCCATACTACACGTATAAGCTTAAGAATTTTCTCAACGAATTCGTTTTTGGTTTTGAACAGCAAGTCACAACTGTAAAAAAGAAAGAAATCACCCATCTTCTAGTACATTTAAACAAAGATTAACTATCTGAGTTTCAATGGTCAAAGGTTCTAATAAAGCAAACTATAATTAGCATAAATAAAAATGAAACCACCATGAGAAGACGCTCCTGCTTGTTTTGTTGATCGTCTCACAAACAATGCAATATTAATAAGGAATCAGAAAAATTTATCAGTCATTAAATCACAGAAAGATAATTTTAAACTGACGATCCTTATTAAATTACAAATATATAATTGTAAACTGATAAACATTCATTATCAAGAAGTCGTTCAAATATTAAGTCAATTTGGACTGACATCATTATATTAACACGATCCTATACGGTCTAACGACATTTTATTATCTCAGCTCTTTAAAATTAAGTTCTTTAAAAAAAAGTATTACAGTTCCTGAAAACCATCCAATTTTCCTTCGAGTAATCAATTACTGAAAATTGGCTAACCTAAGAAACAATTCATGAGGGCGACCTATTATTGCTAATAAGAAATGTAAAAGCTTATGAAAATGTAAAAGACAGAAATGGCCGGTGTATAGAATTAGAATTATTGAAAGGCAGTGGTTCAAATCAAAAACTGGCCTTTAATGTTCAGATTGGTAGTATTATTAGAAACTGACAGGAACAAAGTTGCATTACAATTGAACATAACTTAAGTTTTAGGTAGTATAAGAGTAGGGCTTACATGGCGTCAACTTTAAATCCAGTCACATAAACAAAATCTGTAAATAATCAACATTTATATATATTGAAACGTTACAATAAACACAATTATAAAAATGCACGTATCGGTAAATTAAACGATGCTAATTACTGAAAAGTACAATACACAATACAATAGTTGAAGCTATAAATTTGTCATAGTCTGGTTATCAAGTTCTTATAAACTTATAAATGTGTTTATCCTTTTGAGTAATTAATTTACATACTTGTTTATTTATTAACATCATTGTCTTAAGTGAATTGCAAATTTAATGCACAGTGTGTAAAGGCGATTACCCTTATTTTTGTGACCAATTCAACGTAAGACTTGTATACCATAAGGCGAAATAAATGTACTAAGTCAAGACTAAGAACTAATTGGGTCTAATTAATGAACTTGTGTCTTATGGCGCTAAGTTTATACTGTATTTGTATTTGTTAAGGCATCATTCAAATTGCAAAAATGAGCCAATCAACGTATTTTCTAATTTTAATATATCGCGGAAAGTGGTCTGTCAAAATGCCTTTATTTAACTGTATAGAAAATAGTGATTTAAAAGTTATTATTAAGAATGACATTCATCACAGTGACACGACTACGTTTATACACCACGTCCAGATAACGTTTGTTCAGAAAGGTATCAGACAAATGTCATAGTAGAACGACCGGGTTTATAATCGATTAAAATTTGTATGAACAATGTATGCGTATTTATTTCGTGGAAATGAGAAGTTGCTTGCAGAACCGCAACACGAACAAAATCCCAGCATGATTGTAATAAGCACAGAAATAAGCACAGACATTATAATTGTATATATGGCAGAATCTGTTCAAGATCCCACCAGGAGTCACAAAGCTTGAAATGCCATTTCGTTTTTCATTATGCCAGAATGTCTGTGAGTATCATATGTAATCAGGCGACTAATCGAATCCTCAACTCAATATATATATATAATATAAAATATCATATATATAAACAAAATTTATTTTAGTCGCCGACGCATTTGTGTTGTAGTGTCTTCCGTGCCTTTTATTAATAGTAATATTAAATCTTTCTTCTGATTCTACTAGTTTCATGAATGTTGTTTTGCGTAAAGTGTACTCAAAGTAAATTATGCTTAGTCATTATCTGCGTCATTATCAATATAACAATATCCAATGAGTATTACAAGATAAAAATGACCCAACCAAAGCTATTTACAAGAAATAGATTAAAGCCAAACGTGCTTTAGACGTTCTACAGAGCTGCATTTCTCATTTTATGTTGGTTTTCTCGAAGATTAAAACGGAAAGGCAAGATACAGTGTGAACTGAACAAAACAGAGGAGTCTAATTGGTTAGTTAATACAGAAATAATCAAAGAAACTAACGGTACGATGGATACAAAGTGTGCACATATATTTCAAAGTTTGTTCCTTGCTATGTTCATACTTGAGTGATTTTGCAAAACTGATCCAGAAAACAACGTTAGTTATAAAATAAAATAAGCAGATACAATATGGTAAGAACGTAGCCCCGTTTAATGATTTTGGAGAAAGGTATGCCCAATAGAAACTTCTCACACATTTATTTATTTGTTCTAAAATCATATTACTAGATACTGGTTAACATGTCAAACGTTATCAGCTCAAAAACCTCTTGTCCCAATGTATGCAAACACATAGAAGCTATCAAAATGAATAAAATACTAACAGCAGATGGCAAAAACAAATATCCCTCAGGGCTCTTAATTAAAAACTGTGTCCATTCAAGAAAAGATTACCTACTGTAACGTTTCTCTGTTGAAATCGACGAGTCACTCTTTTAAACACAAAATAGAGTACCAGTGCCATTTAATACTAATTATAATAATGAACATATAAATCATATTCACCTGATGCGATCTACCGATGCAATTGTATTAATATGATAAATGATGACATCGAAATCATCGTCTTGAAAGCATTCCATATTCTAAAACAATAGCTATCTTTTGTTACACGATAGTCGTAGTGGAAGTTCATATGTCATGTTTAAGGAATGCACGCAACACAAAACAAAACTAAGAGGGGCCGTTTATTGTGTTATACTAATGATTAAAATAAAACAAGGTATTCAGCAATTACTTCAAACTGTACCATCTGTAAAGGAAGAACATGCCAAATAAAAACGGATTTGCCCGCCAATTACAGACCAACAGATAATGTAATACTCGCTCAAATAAACATATTTGATACATGTCTTTACCTTCTTAAGATCACTTGATAATAATAATTGACAGGGAGCATATGATTTTCATAAATGTGATAGTGTTTTGTGGCCAATTTTGGGCTGTCTAACGCTTATTTCATCACATGGCGACCACTTACCAAGGAAAGAAAATGTGTTCTAAATTATGCTAGTTGTAAAGGCATTCTTTCACAGTGAGTACTCAGTTTAATTATGTACATTTATATTCAATGATTATTTAGATTATTGAAACTTACATACAAAGTATGTCAGTTTCTTTTTTTCGCGTAATGATTTCCTAATAATTATGTATATGATTGTAGAATATTACTTTATCTTAAACCGACACAAGTAATTGCCTCGTGACCAAGTACCATTGACACTGGCGAATATTACAATCGATGCAAATGAAATGTGTCTAGCACCAGGGAAGAACATGTGTTCGATGAACATCAGTACTATTTGAATATTTATCATTTAGGCAACGTTAGAAAAAAAGAAAGAGTCTAAAATGTGTATTTGTAACGTGGCATTGTGGTGTAACAAGACATAGACTTAACGTTTTTCTTACCAACTGTGTATCAAAATCTTTCAATTACGCTATATTATGAGTATCTCTTTTGGTGTTATTGTATTTTGAGTGGCGTGAAATCGCCATGGGTATGTGAATAATTACAGCTTGAACGATATACACGATTATCCTACCTTAAAATACTATTGTTGCCTTTTCTATTAATCCTAAAGTACTATAAACAAAAGATTCGGTTATTAAGAAGCACTTGCTGTTTCAAGTAACAATGTGTATACATAGCATTATACATAGTCACTGATGACCTTATCTATACGGGAATTACCTATTGAATTATTCAGCATCCCGTATTGTTGTTTTCCTGACTTTTTAATTATTCAGAAGAAAAATATTGAATAAAAAAAAAAAAACGATAGATGCACTGAGTGTCTTATTTAAGGACATTTTCTACAAGGCTATTAAAACATCAACTTTACGGCCACGCCTTTGCCACTTCAACAGTCACCAATTATTGTTGTTGTTTTATAATATAAAGTTCAATGCTGGCTAACCGAAATGACAATGGCATCGAAACTAAAACTGGTTCACACAAGTAATGCGCGAAAAAAAACAGAAACTGCGTGTTAACGAAAAGTATTAAGATGATCTGTTAAATCCTCGGCGTTTATGATATGTTTTAAACGTATTAAATCTAAACAATACTACGTTTTATTTTGTTGATTTTCTTAAATTCTATTATTTCTTTCGTATTTTTTACATTTTACTTTTGACACTTTTGGCATATGACGTCATTATATTGTTCTTATAATATATTAGCGCTTGTACTGCTTTATTTTATTTGAAACTACTCTCTCATTTGGAATTTTTTGGTTGCCGAGGCTTTTATCTCCTGTACATACTGTACATATATTTTTTATAACTAGTTATCATGTATGTACATAAGTTCATTATATCTGTTTTAACTCCCGATGCAGGTGCTTACTGTTAGTTGTTTCACTTTGACGGGATATTTCTATTTACACTGTTTGTTTGATAGAAAAACCTTTAGGAAGTGCGAGGCTGGAGCGCTCCACAAACCAGGTTTAAGCACCCAAGTTCGCCCTTTTGCCGACTGACCGTTCCAAGGCGGTAACTGATGTTTTTTCTTTTTGTGTGTTATGTCTCGTCTCTGTGTTTTTTGTCACATTACATTTACCTTGTTTGCCTTTGTCTACAGGTAGATAAAATTTAAATATCTGTGGAAATTTTGATAGGACCTTTTCTTATTTACCTGTTATAATATGCTTGTCCTTTTCGTATAATGCCCTTTTCTAATGTACGTTATCAAAGGAAAGGAGACAATCAATCCCAATCACGACGACCTTTTTATAAAACAGTTGCATTTTGACATTTTACACCGTTTCATACCATATAAATGAGCTTGTAAAATGATTCATGTCTAAGTCAATGCAAGATATTAGTCAGTCACATTTTGATATAGATTGTTAAAAGATTTGATGAAATAAACTTCCTTCTACATAAACAAGTAACATTTGGTTAACCTGATTTTGAGAAGTACTTTTGCAGAATTTATCAACAAAAGGACAAGTAGTTTTTAAATATTGATTTTTATTTTGAATTGGGTCAAACCGTAATAGGATAATACAGTGATAAACATATCATTCTGTAACGTGACCTTTTCATTAAACCATTTCAGATAAAATTGACAACAGCAAAGTATAGCTTCATATTAAGTGTCGTTGGTTGTCTTCTTTTTTACTGATATATACATTAAGAAGAATATGAATATATCATCCTAATACCTCACTTGGGGTGTTCATGGATGAAAATATGGCAACCAAAACATAACCATATATACATGATTAACATGAAGGTTGACTCGAAGCGTAGTCATAACTGGACTATACACATATATGAAGTTCATAAAAAGGCATTTTGAATAACATGCAGGTGCACTTCAGGTAATGAAATCCGCTAAAACAATAAGACGTTGTTTTAAATGTACTCTGAAAATACTAAAGTTATATGCACTTTTCAAACGACTGCTCTGAGCCAAATGCAGATATTCCCCCTGATACCTAAATGCAGCCATGGCTGATTGCATTAATAACATTAAGGTAAAAGAACATATTAATAATTTACAGGGCTGGGGACAATTCTCCATTGGCATTATTCACGAAACCATTGCTGCGGCAATGCTTTACATCGAAGCATGCCAATAATATCCCCATATTCATCAGACAGAGTGAAGTGTATAAGTCTATATAAGTGTGTGCTTTTATAATTATGCTGTAGCACAACGTGTCTTTAATCACTTATTGCTGTTAATATTCACACGTTACAAATAGTGTATGCATGTTTGTTTTAAGCACAGAGAAATAAATGTACGCAGAACAAGACATTGAACAAGACAACACATTGAGGTATTTCAAAATAATAGTATAACCAAGAAGATCAAATAGACAACCATCGAAATCAATGAACAAGTACCTGTAGATAATTTGTGACGCAAGTAAGGATATGCTATTTTATTCTAGCGTCATTTTTATATGTTGTTATTAATTTGACGTTCAATAATGTCATATTATGTTTGGAGAAATTGGCGACTTCTTCTTAAACTGTTTATTAGAAATAGCGTTTCGAGAATTCACAATATGGCGCACATAGAAAG